>JAJIZL010039129.1:0-40571 GCA_023969395.1 Amblyomma maculatum
CGCTTTTCGATGGGGGCGAAAAGCAAGGCGCCCGTGTGCTGTGCGATGTCAGTGCACGTTAAAGATCCCCAGGTGGTCGAAATTTCCGGAGACCTCCACTACGGCGTCTCTCATAGCCTGAGTCGCTTTAAGAGAAACCAGTTTCTTGCAACTCCCAGCAAACTTTGTCACAAACTTCATTATTTCACTTTGTTTTTCAGCTAATTATTTAGTTATTTAGCGCTAATGTTCATAATATAAAAAATGTTGACTTTAGACAACAAACGTGATTTGGAATGGCGAAAATTTTTCCGAGCTTGAAAGGAAGCCCGCGCAACGGAAAATGATACCAACGGACTAGCGCATTCGAGTGAGATGATTGTGGTGCGAACAGCCGTATTTTGAGCGAACAAATTATCTGCGGTCGTGAATCGACAGTCTCCTTGCAGCGGAAGGGTAATATGTTGGCGATAGCACAAGCGAGCTCGCCACGCTCGTTGAAACCATCATGTGATTCTCACGTGATACGTGATGACTGCAGCATGATTCCTGTCACGTAATTCGGTTTGGATTTCGCGGATATTTCATCAAGCTTGCTGAAAACGATTCATGGGAGATATTAACAATAATGTACAGAGGGTTTCTCAAGGTGCCTCAAACATTGAAGTTCGCATTTATTGTCGCCCCGCCGGGGTGGCGCAGTGGTAAGACGCCCGACTACCTGTGCCGGAGTTCCCGGGTTCGAACCCGACCTGGGCGGCTGCGTTTCGATGGAGGCGAAACGAAGAGGCATCCGTGTGCTGTGCGATGTCAATACTCTGTCAGTTCGAGTGCACTTCTGAATTTCAACAGCAGACAATGGCACTTCATCAACAACTGAAACGAAATGTGCATAATCCGAGACATCATTGCGATTTGCAAGTGGTAACCTTGAAAAACCGTCAGCATTTCCAACCTCTCGACCTTTGCGGTAAACCCAACGATAATCGTACGCTGCAAGCAGTAAAGCCCAGCGCTGCATGCGGGCTGCTGTCATCACTGGTACGGGCTTACCATGAGCGAGCAAGCCTACCAATGGCTGATGGTCGGAGTAAATCTCAAAGCGATGCCCGAACAGATATTTGTGGAACTTTTTCAGCCCAAAAACCACAGCCAAGGCTTCTTTTTCGATGTGAGCATACCCCTGCTCTGCCTTACTTAACGTTCTGGAAGCATAGGCAATTGGCATTTCGTCGCTTCCAATCTTATGAGAAAGAATGGCTCCTACGCCGTAAGCCGAAGCGTCGCACACTAGTCCTATCGGCTTTTTCTGGTCGTAGTATGTCAGCACATTGCTTTGTGTCAACCAGCTCTTACTTTCTTGAAACGCTTGCTCAGCTTCCTGTGACCACTGAAATCCCTTTTCTTTTTTTAGAGCATTATACAGAGGCTTAAGCTTAGCTGACATGTTCGGTACAAACTTCCCGTTGAAGTTAATCAAGCCCAGGTAAGCTCGCAACTGTGCCGCATCTTTTGGACTTGGTGCCTCTTTTATCGCTTTCACCTTTTCATCTGATGGCCGAACGCCCTTGTCGTCCAGAATGTGGCCTAGGTAAGAGACAGATGTCTGAAAGAATTTACACTTTTCCTTTTGCAATCGCATGCCTCTTTCTAGAAAACGTGCCAACACCCTTTCCACTCGATGAAAACATTCGTCAAATGTTGAACCTGCGATAAGCACATCATCCAAGTAGCAGCTTACCCGCTCAAACCCTTTTAACACATCATCCATGACAGACTGGAAAATAGCAGGTGCACTTGTGATGTCATAGGGCAAGCGCGTGTACTTGAAAAGCCCCAGGTGTGTATTGACAACCACCATTGATTGTGCCTCCGGATGCAGTTCCAGCTGTTGGTACGCTGTCGACAAATCAAGCACTGTGAAATACTTGCATCCTGACAACTTTGCAAACAAATCTTCCATCACGGGAAGTGGATAATGGTCAGTTCGCAGGCACGGATTCAATGTAACCTTGAAGTCCCCACACACTCTGACTTTGTTGTTCGCCTTAGGCACAACAACTAGGGGCGTCGCCCAGTCGCTTTTCTGTACAGGGACTAACACTCCCCTGTTCACAAGAGACTGCAATTCAAGTGACACGGTTTCCCTCAAAGAAAATGGCACCTGTCGCGCTTTGCAAAATACGGGGTTGCTCCCCTCCTTCAAAACCAGCCTGACTGGACTACCTTTGATCAGCCCCAGAGTGGGCTCGAACACCTTTGCGTACGTCTCTAGTAGCGCCGCAACTTTGTCTAAACACACGCCATGCACACTTGACCAGTCTAGCTTAAGAGCCTCCAGCCAGTCACGCCCTAGCAACGCAATGTCGCTATTGTTGTCGGTTTTAACGACAATGAGCGGAAGTTGCTTGCACTGACCATTATGTTCGACTGGAACCGTCAACTTCCCTGTGACTGTTAGCGGCGACCCACCGTATGTCCTCAGCTTTATGTGGCAAGGCTCTTTAGGTAGACTGGGCCACCATTTCCTGTATAGCGTTTCTGGCACAATGGAAACAGACGCACCCGTGTCTATTTGCATGTTAACATCCTTCTTGGCTACCTTGAGACAAATTTCATAATGCCCTGGGCGTTCTGCACAAGAATAGACATTACACAACAACACTTAGTCACAATTCGCATCCTCCACAGCTACCGAATTAGCCGCGTCTCTAGACTTGAACTTGCACATTTTCGCCAAGTGTCCGTAACGCTTGCATGCACGACAACGATGCTTGCGAAATTTGCAGTTCGATGCTTCGTGCGCTGAGCCACACCGAAAACAGACCGGCGATTCAGACACTCTGTCCCTTGCTAGTCCTGCACCGGTTGAACGCTGCTGCTGGCGTTTCCCACCGCCTGGCTTATGACGTACGGCGTCGACTGTACCTTGCGTCCCGGTCGGTTGAAATTCCCGACTTTCCTTCCGCGCTAGCTCGATGCTTTTCGCAACCTCGCAGGCGTCCGAAAACGTCAACTTGCTTCTCTTCAGCAACTCTGCTTGCGTTGCGCTGTCGCAGAGGCCCACTACAAAGCGGTCTCGAAGAGCCTCATCGAGGAATTCCCCGAATTCGCATGAAGCTGCCAAACGCCTCAACACCACTGCATATGCTGCTATGGACTCGCCCTGATGCTGGCACCGCCGATTAAACTTGAATCGTTCTGCGATGACCATGGGCTTTGGGGTGAAATGACTTCCCAGCACTTCTACGAGTTCCGCATAAGTCTTGTCCTCTTCAGCGTCTTGTAAGCCCTCTTGCCTATTGCCGTAATAAACCTCGAGACCTTGAGGTCGTCGCTCACCTGGGAGGCCTTCAGGAAGTGCTCGAACCTTTCCACGTAGGACCAAAAATCCTCGTCTCCGTCCTCGACGAACTGGTCGAAACTTCCAAGCGTTGCCATCCCTGTGCCTCGCCCAAACGCTCTCCACGAACGCCGGTGCTTCCACGCATGCCGCGATGAGTTTCACGCAGTACAGCAGGATCACGAACGCCGTGATGCGTTTTACGTAGTCCAGCGGGATCACGAACGCCGCGATGCGTTTTACGTAGTCCAGCGGGATCACAAACGCCGCGATGCGTTTTACGTAGTCCAGCGGGATCCCATCCTCGTCGCCAATTATGTTGTAGCCGCGGCGAGCGAAGCAGAGGTAGAGCGACTAAGCAACATGTTTATTCGACATGCTGGGCCGTACAGATTAAGAGACCCGCACGAGCGATCTGCGCGCTGACGTCTTAACAAGTCCACGCTCCCCCTCTCGGCGTTGCCATTCACACACGTCACAGCATCACGTGACACTACATACCAATCGCGCACAATGCGATCACATGATACTTCAATATATATTCAGAGAAGGACCTGCAATACTTGTGGCAAGATGTGCGCAGCCGACCTCTTGAGTGTCACGATTAGTAATCGCGCCAGGCATTAAAAATAATGACATGCCCAAATTCGTCCACCGAAATGCATTATGCGAAATTGTCAGACTCTCGAGTGTGCACATTAGGGACCTCATTTTCGGGCTGGACCGTCCTGACTTCGAGCATAGGTCCATCACGTTTTAGTGGTTTTCCAAGACAAAACGTCTTCAGGCACTTCAGACTCCTGACGAGCTATAAGGCGAAAGTCGTTAGAGCTGGTTCTATACAGTTTGATAGAACCCCGCCGAGCACACAGTGCGGGAGAGCGGCTTCTTCCGCGCCGAACTCGAGGTACGTAGCTCATTCGGCGGCGATTACGCGCGCTCATTGCGGCGCTTAGGCTTCTTATCAGGCGGCAGATTGCGTGCGCCACTCTCCCTCATCGAGTCCAGAGGGAAGGCGTCGTTGTTGCGGCCTTAAGTTGCCATGGGGACCCCCGGAACCCTTGAGATAAACCTAAGAAATGTTTCTCCCGTTCATGGCGTGGGGTAGCCAGTTAACGTGCCTGGCTGGTGATAAAATACGTGGAGTTCAATTTCCGGTGGAGTATTAAGGAGAAAGCCATTGATGGCTCATGCTCGCCGCCACGATCGTGTCTGTCCGTCCTTAAGGCTTTCATTAAATGGGAAATAAAAGTTAAAATTGCGTGAAATAGCGTGGACGTCGATATAGCCTTGGCCACAGTGTGACGTCACATCCACCAGACGTCATCTCCGGCCATGCGTAATAACCAGAACTAACATCACGATGACGTCCTATACAACCATGACGTCACACCTGGTCATGACGCAATCAGGCAATTCATGCATAAATGAAGCTTATCCCGCCGGGCGTCCTATCCGTCCACAGTGCGGCGCCTTTAATTTCGCGCTTCTTCGAATGCCACACCATGCAGCAAACAAAAGCAGATGAAGTACAAGCAAGCAAGCATCAGCGATGTTTCAAATTGGTTTACAGGAAAGAAAAGGCGCATAGGAAAAGTGGAAGTGAAAAAAAAAAAGTGAAAGCGATGCCATACTGGAGAGCTTTGAACCACCGCGCGATAGAGGCTTTAGCCTCATCGCAGATTAGTGGTCAACACTGCCGCTAGGAGTTTTCAAAGGTCAGAGAGAACCCCGCTAACAACCCACGGAATATCGCGGGCACTATTTGCGGGAAGGTCGTTCAAACAAAACCCACCCACGCGACGTTTTCGCCATGAGCCAAATAGGTTTTTTGGCCTAAATATCTATGTAGAGCAACTCAATATATGAATAGGCAATATCATTTGCTGAGTTGTATCAAACAAATTTTGACGGGTTAAGTCCATTTTGGAGGTTTGTCAGGCAAGTTTTAGATGTTGGTGCTGGATTTTCGAATTGGACAACGTCAATTTCAAAGGCCTGCCGCAAATATTTTCAACGAGCTGAAGATGGACCAGTCACATTATAAAACTGGCCCTAACAACTTTCGGGTGTGAGCCAACTGAGTGTTTGCATATTCGGCGGTGTTTCACACAAATTTAAGCTGATCTCATTTTTTCAGTTGACCAATTTTATTTAGAGAACTGTTGGATAAGATCATCGAAGAGGTTTTGGGCATGTTCGCGACATGCCCAAGGTGATGTCTATGTTCTGCCACCATTACCTCCAGGGTCGTAATCAAAGCTTATTCTCTTGGTCTGTTACCACCTATGTCCTCCCACTCTTTCAAGGCGCGTGGCTGAGAATTATTTTCGCGGCAGACATCGTCGAAATCTCTAGGGTAGGGTAGACGAGCTTTTTCACTGGAAGGAAGAGAAATTAAAACAGTGTAAAACAAAGGCCTGAAAATTATGTAGGCTAAGTGTACACAAAAAACATAAATAAAAGGACCCCAGTATCAATTCAAAGATCCGAATGAAAACGCTGAAAAAAAAAATCGTCTTCCAACAGCCTTTAATTATTTAAAAGCTGACGTCCACCTTTATTGACTTGATTTGGGTGTAATGCACAATTAGCATGGCCAGAAAGTTATTTGAGCAGCATTCAGGATATCACTTGCTCCGAAATCAAGAAACGCATGGTTAGACGGGGATATCTAATGAAAGTCATTTTTTATACGTTTATTAAAATTTTGCCTTGGAAGAGGCGAGGAATCTACCTCTACACATGTTTCGTGGCCAAATAGACAGACACGGTAAGAAAAAAAGAAACCACTGGGGCACTACACTGCACATAATGTTGCTGAACTTACATCCTGCAGCTAGCAGAGGATTTTATGACGAAGACTTATTGGTAGTAGCAATTCTAAGCAATATTGTATAGCACATTATTTTAGTATGAGTCTGTTTCAAGATACCTGATACCGAATTCACTCATTCCGCATAATTACTCCGGCAAGGCGGTGTCAGTCGGCGTGGAAGTGATCCCTGCCTGATGTGCCGTATCGTTAGGATGCTGCGCAGTTATTGCTAAACATGGCAACACTGACTTCCGGCTATAAAAGCCTATGTCCGGTGCCTTGCCATACGTGCGCAATTAAGCTAAATGAGTAAAAAAAACAGAAATATATCAGAAAGCCCATTCAATTTAAGAACTTCAGCAAATGAGATATACTCGAAATTCTACAGCTTCTTTGTTTGTGACATAAATATTGATGATCGATACAGCAATTAAGAAAACTTGCTTTTCTTGAAGTTTATGTATTTATTTACCTACGGCGCCAAGCGGAATTATATCGGGGAAAGTATATATTAAATAAAATAAGCAAATTACCGATTAGATATGAGTCATTAATAACCAACAGTCAGTAAACCACAATTTTTTTAAATGTTCACATCTGTACAGTAAAAAAAGCTGAATGGATGACTCGAATATGCATAGACAAAATTAAATAGAGTGACCTGGTGTTATACAAAAACAGCTTGAACCAGCGAACAAGGAAAGCTATAATAAGATTAATAACATTAAACATGGGACAAATAGAACAATCATTTTGTATTTATGAAGTAATATAGCTCTGGCCAACATCTGCTGAGGTCGGGGAATGATAATTCATGGATATGACTTCCAAAGAGATGTAGTGAGGATTCGCAAGTACCCATATCTTCAGGTTAACGTGACTTTTTTTAGGAAACGCATTTTGCCGCCGAAAACATATAGCAGCCCTCGCATCACTAAACGAGTTTTCTCCGGCGCCGTTATTACAGCGACGTCGTACGATAGGCGCCAGGATAGGCAGTTATTGCAAAAGCTGGCAACTACACTTGCTCTCCATCAATTCCGCGAGTCATCCCGTGCATCGTGTGCTACGTTGTATTTTGAAATCAATGCTCGATCCCGAATATTGAACGCTTTTTAGAACGATTCGCAAGATACTCTTCGTTTCAAGAAAGTAAACTTATGTGCCTTATTTTGTATACGGTTACTCTTTACTTGCACCATTTTTACGTTTCTCACCCAGACAGTGTTACAAACCTATTTCTATATAAACTTCCAAAGAGCTCCTCTAAAACTACGCACCTAGCCTTGATTATCGTATTGTGTTTCTTTCCAAAGGTATGCCACTTTGCAAATGGTGATGCAGACTGCGGTCCCAGTTGCCTCTGCTACAGCAACCCTAACACGCCAAATGACGAAGAGAAAGGAGTGTGCGCAGGGGATTATGTGCAGCAGCCTGCCCAACAGCACTACGGTACGACGCAAGAAACAGGTTATGGGCATTTAGGAGGAGGCGGGCCTTCTTATGGAACAATGGGACAAGGATATATGGGGGAAGGAGTTTTAAACTCTTTAGGGTATGGGTTGGGCGGAATGGGAAGACATTCACCAGCACAGATGGCAAATCTAGGGCCTTCATCCTTGCAAAATCAGCCTGGAACGACTCCAGACATTACCACAAAGCCGGGAAGTGGGCCGGATTTAACTGCTAAAACTCCAGACGCAGTGCCAAAGCCAGGAAGCCCGCAAGGTCCGTCAAAACCCTCTACCACCCCATCAAAATCTGGATCCCCTTCACATGCACCAGTGAAACCTACATCGCCCCCCGTTACATCTGCGAAACTGCCTTCTGGAATCAGCAGGCCGCCGCCTCCGCCCGCATCGAAACCAGGACCGCTACCACCGCTCCGATCACGACCACAATCCCGACCACGGAGAGTATCATTGCCCCGACCCCGACTACGAAGAGGCTGACATATTAAATGCCTCCCGTTGCCTTTATATTTAAACTGCTTCTAGATGCCAAACCGAAATTCTATTTGAAGATTTCACTCAATAAAATGACAAACGCAGTTTCGATTTCATGTATTTCCAAAAACAAGAAGGTACTATGATGGTGGGGTAGAAGAAAAAAAGCCCTCAGAGAAAACACGATGGCCCCAAGTTCTACTACAATGGTTGCAGGAGGGCAGCGAGAGGCTACAGAAAAACTGAACACACTAGAAAAGCATAAAGGCACATCAAATTCAAATGATTATAAAGATTCAATGCACAATACTCGAAAAAGTGTAAAATCTATACAGGTGATAGATACAAAGTGATAGATACAAAATGAGATCGCACTTTAGAAGTGAGAAAACCACTATTAAACTGGGAATTAAGTTGTATACGTTTACCCACTGATGGCATAACATTTGTTTGCCGGGAGCATATTGAAAATAAGGAACGTACCTGACATCAGGACCTCAATAGACTTTTGTAAGGAGCTTCCATGTGTGTGAGGTTGGCGAGAGAGCTAAGAATTCGGCTTGTATTGTTTTTATTTTCGTAAAATGGGAGCCATATCCTCGGCAAATCAAACTGCAAGTTCAGTGTTCTGTGCTGAAAGAAGGGAGAAGCATATTAATTTCACCAGTCAAAATAATTTCAATGCGCTCTGGCCTTATTCGGCAACAGTCGAAATCCTTCCGCTACAGCTGAGAAAAAAATAAGCGGAGCAGACTACTTACTCCCTTCTCATAGTTTCCACGCGTTACACAACTTATACAGGAATCTCTGGAACGTGGAAGCTAATGATAGGTGCTAATGAGCTTTCTGGTGTGTGCAACTGCACATTCACACGCACAGACTTTCGCGCATGTACACGCACACACACTCATCACAAACAACAATGGATAAGTAATTTAGCCATGGAATTACATCATTTTACAGCGCAAGAACAAATTAACTGCTCCCCTCAGTCAAAAGAAGACCCCACCGCTATGATGCCGTGGTTAGGGCGCTCGCCTGATAGGTCAAAGATGCGGGATAGAATTACGGCCGCGGCCCGGCGTGCAGTGCGGTGGCAGTGCACGAAAAAGAACTCCAGGTTGTTGAAGTTTCCGAGAACCTCTCATTACGGATCTCTCATATTTTACTCGCTTTGGGAATTGCACCATACAAAAATACAAACCAACCTCTAAATGAAGAATTATGCACATCGTTTACGGTTTCAAATAAAAATCTACGACGTTTAATTGTGATAATGAGTACAGGTGTGCGAATATCGTAACTTTTCGAATATCGAACCGAATAATCTTCAATCTGATTTGCCGATGCAGTGAAATACGTTAAGTTCAAATGAAACAAGGCCCTTAGGTGCAAACGTTGCGATGGCATGGCGGACATGATCCATGTGATATGGACGTGTCCTAGATTTGGAGAACCTGACATAACAGATGAGTCCTTGGAGGCACTACTTCTCAAGCAGGACGAAAAAGGACAACGAGAAGTCATCCGTCTTGCCCTGGCCGCTGCTAAGATCCAAGGGATCCAGGTCGACGGCTGAGGGGGAGGACATGGTTGGGACACAGCTTCGCCTCGGATCCTCACCAACCTTTTGACGGGTGCAATAAATGTTATTTCTCTCTCTCTCTCCAAACACACACATGTAGCTCTAATTGTTGACAACGTAGTATTTAGTCGAAGAGGTTCAAAAGCGCGGCTCAGTGGAAGTCCCGCAATATGCTGCTGCGATTATTATGCACATTCAGTGCAGATCCGCGGTCCGTTCTCATACCGTACATTGCAATTCTCAAACATATGGCCTCGAAGTCTTAGTTGTAGCATAACATGGAGGAAGAAGAAAACTAGGAGGGAGCGCGCAGCCTCCGCAAGCCAACCTCCTCTGACGCCGCTCCCTTCTCTCTCTTGCGTGCAATGGTTCTTGTGAATTTAGCCAACATATTTGCCAGACTCAAAAGCAGCAAGGTACATGGTATATTTTAGTGACTTTGGATGTCCTCCTGAAAGTCTACCGGAGTGGTCTGCCAAAAGTTGTGCGTCTCGTCATAACACATATAAGTTATATTGTTTACAATTGTTGCATTGTACTTCCTATTTATAGGCACACTGGTGAGAACTGCAGGTGGCCTTTTCACCTTTGGTTTCGTCAGGGAGACTACAAATTCGGCATAACATTGCATGCCTGGGGAACCGGCTTCAGCATAACAATGTGTATTTGAGGTCTGCATTTTATAAATGAATCTAAGGATTTTCGTCTCGAACAATACATGCATATGACCTAACAAACAAATGTTTCGTTTCTCGAGGAGTGCGCATAACAGGGTACTTGCCGTTGGAGCGAAAGCCCCGAGAGGTATATTCGTGTAGTTCTTGCCTTCCAGCACGCAGCATTTCATATGGCAGTACTTTTCGTTGGGCTACTTCGTTGCTTTTCGTTGGGCTACACTTTGCGACTAGCAGCGGTCGCGCGACCGTTTTGGTCGCGAAGCGACAGTCGCAAATGGTCGCATCGGTCGAAAAGCGACAGCCGCGGGCCGATCGGGCACTGCTCGAACTTCAAGTCGCGCGACTGCTAGTCGCAAACCATTTCACCAATTCAGCGAGGTTCCGGAGTACTCGATCGAGCACCTTCTCAATGCAATTAAAGATAGCCCTACCTTTTCAACAAACGGCACCCAGAATTTAAAGGCAGCAAGAAGGAATATATGGCCTGGGAGGAGATTGGAAAGATATACAGAATATCCGGTAAGTACCATGAACTTCTGAGAAATGGGTTTTTCACGCAGGCGCAACATTTTATATTGACACCACGGTGATTGACACCATCTATTCATCGTCGGGGTGGGGGGGGGGGGTGGAGCGTTCACTCAGGCTGAGTAAACGCATCTCAAGCGAATTTAGGATTATACTATCCTAGCCTCTGTACTGTGCTGATCGCCTCCCTAAACTAGGCAATATTCTCGCATTGTACTCATTATCAGGGCTACCGAGCCATTGGCATTGTCAGCCATGACACCTCTTGGTGTTCCCTGTTGCCGCTAAATAGCTTGATTAGCTACGGGCCGGCAATTATTTCCCGAATATACACAATTTCCCTGTACCTTCGTCTGGACACGCCTGCAAACTCGCCAACAAAAAGATGCAGTCTGTGGGAATCGATAACCAGACACTGAACTGCCCACCCATGCATAGTTGATTCATACTTGTATCCATTTTCCGATCCACGATTAGCCTCTGGCTAAATGCCCTTTCAAGGATCATTGCCTTGTCGTGGCGGAGGGGCTTGCGGAACTCTGTGTAGGGCCACCCAAGATAGACAGGTCACGGCAGAGAGGTCTGACAAAATGTGATTCACTGGAGAAGGTAATGGCAACCCACTCCAGTATTTCCTGCAAAGAAAACCCTATAGCCAGTCACAATACCATTAAAAATATGGCGCCGGAAGATGAGCCCCCAGGCTGGAAGGCGTCCCACATGTTACTGGGGATGAACAAAGGGCGATTTCTAGTAGCTCCAGGACGAATGAAGCGGCTGGGCTAAAGCCAAAAGGACGCTCAGATGTGGATGTTTTGGGAAGCGACCGGAAAGTATGAAGTTGCAAGGAGATATATCACACAGCAACATGGAATGTAAGATCTATGACGCAAGGTAAACTGGATGTCGTCAAGCGAGAAATGGACAAATTAAACATTGATATCTTGGGTATCAGCGAGCTCAGAGGGACCGGAATGGGAGAATTTAACTCCGGCGACCATTATGTTTTTTATTGTGCGCACGAATCCAAGAAAAGGAAAGTGTCGCTCTCATAGTAAAAGAAAAATGAGCAAAGCAGTGCTAGGGTACAACCCCAAAAACGACCGAATCATTTCACTTCGGATCCGAGGCCACCCTTTCAACATAACAGTTATCCAAGTCTATGCACCGACCACTACTGCTGAGGAAGCTGACATTGAGAGATTTTATGTGGACCTACAATGGCTTTTAGACCGCACCCCATCATCAGACGTCATTTTTCTCATAGGAGACTGGAAATCCTAAGGTCGGGAGTGAAGAAATATCCGGAATAATAGGCAGTTTTGTCAAGCGGAGTTTTGTCAAGAAAACAATTTGACCATAGCGAATACTCATTTTCAACAGCAGAAGAGGCGCCGTACACATGGACTTCACCGGACGGTCTGTACAGGAACCAGATCGATTATGTTCTTTGCCGGCAGAGATGGAGAAGCGCTATACAAGCAGTAAAAACAAGGCCTGGGGCCGATTGTGGCACCGATCATCAGTAGTTCCAAAGCAAAAGAAATGCAATAAATCAAACTGGTTATCTGAAGAGGCTTTACAAATAGCTGAGGAAAGTAGGATGGCAAATTTTATGGGGGAAAGAGAAAGATACAAGGTTCTCAAAGCGGATTTTCAGAAAATAGCAAGAAGAGATAAGAATGCCTTCCTGAACAAAGATGTCAAAGGAAGCTTCTGTGCTAAGATGGGCGTGATAAAGGACAAACGAGGCAAGAACCTTACTGAAGCCTCAGAGATAACTAAGAGGTGGCAGGAATACACAGAACTGTACAAGAACGACCCGAATGTGCAAACCCAACATAAGACGGTTGTGATTACTCAACTCGAGCCGGGCATCCTGAAGAGTGAAGTTGAATGCGCTTTAGCCAGCCTTTCTAAGATCCGCACTAAGCTTGCTAAGATCCTTGCTAAGCCAGCCTTGCTAAGATCAGCCCTTCGCGTGCTAGCAAGGTGATGTTGAAAATCCTACAAGGTAGGCTGCAGCAGTATGTGGATCGGGAGCTTCCGGACGTGCAAGCTGGGTTTCGCAAGGGCAGAGGAACTAGAGACCAAATTGACAACCTTCGCTGGATCATGGAAAAAGCAAGAGAGTTCCAGAAACCCATCTACTTCTGCTTTATCGATTATGCGAAAGCGTTTGACTGCATCAATCACAGCAGACTGTGGCAAGCTCTCCAAGAGATGGGAGTTCCAATTCACCTCATCTGTCTCCTCAGGAACCTGTACGAAGGGCAAGAGGCCACAGTCAGAACTAAGCATGGTCTTACTAATTGGTTTCCGATTGAGAAAGGAGTGAGGCAAGGCTGCATACTGTCGCCCTGTCTATTTAACCTATATGCAGAGTGCATCATGAGGAAGGCCGGTCTGGACGAGTCTTCAGCTGGAGTGAAGATTGCTGGAAAACGTATCAACAACCTTAGATATGCGAATGATATCACTTTAATGGCAGAAAGTGAAGTGGAACTCGAGAGACTTCTGATGCGCGTACAAGAAGGGAGTGAGAGGTTTGGGCTTAAACTGAACATTAAAAAGACAAAGGTCATGGCATCTTGCCCTATCAAGTCCGGGAGCATCAATGGACATGAAGTGGAAGCTGTGACAGAGTTTCTCTTCTTGGGCTCCACGATTACCTCGGAAGGAGACTGCAGCCATGAAATTAGGAGACGCCTGCTTCTGGGAAAAAGAGCGTGGTTAGCCTTGACCGCCTAGTCTCTAACTCTTGCTATGGTCTTTCCAGTTGTGATGTATGGATGCGAGAGTTGGACTGTGAAAAAGGCTGACCGCCGAAGAATTGACGCGTTTGAATTGTGGTGCTGGCGAAGACTCTTGAGAGTTCCTTGGACTGCCAGAAGATCAAATTAGTCAATATTGTCGACCATAAACCCTGACTGCTCATTGGAGGGTCAAATTCTAAAGTTAAAGCTCAGCTACTTTGGTCATCTGATGAGAAGAGAGGAGTCGCTGGAGAAAGATTTGATGTTGGGAGAAGGGGTAGGCAGCGAACGCGATGGTTAGATGGCATCCTCGAGGCACTGCTGATTAAGTTATGCGATGTTAGGAAGATAGTGAGAGACCGGAAAGCGTGGCGTGACATGCTCCATGGGGTCACGAAGAATCGGACACGACTGAACGACTGATCTGAACTGAAGGCTCGTTGAGTGTCTGATGTAATCCCTTGTCTACTTTGTAACAAAGGAAGATGGTTTGGCTTGTGGGGTGACTCAGGCTATGAGAGACGCCGTAGGGGACGACTCCGGAAATTTCGACCACCTGGGGTTCTTTAACCTACGCTGACATTTAACAGCACACGGACGCCACTTCGTTTCATGTCCTGGAAGAATTGAATTTAACCGAGCTGCTTGAAATGCACAGGCAATCAACAATAAACCAGTGACAAATATACTTGCCTTCAATATATCCTTGAGAGCTTATGCCTCTCAGTAGGCGCTCAATAGAAACGGCAATATTCTTTACAGTATTTTTTTTACAGTATTTTTTTACAGTATTTTTGAAAATATACTTTCACTGTATCGCTAATCGTAGCGAAGTATTTTCAATTCGACATTCCAAAATTTCGAATATTATCACACTTAACGTTCTAAAGCGAGTAAAAAATAAGACAGACGCCTAGTGTAGGGCTCTCGGAAATTTCAGTGCTGCGGGGTTCTTTTTAACCCGCATCCTTGGACATACCAGTCATGCGGCTTAACCACTGCATCACAGCGGTGGGGACTTCTTTTGAGTTACCTGCGCAGTTGACACTAGCGCTGTAAAAAGACGTAACGCAGCGGCAAAAACACTTATTCTCTGGTTGCACTCTCGAAAACCTCTCACACGTTGAAGCCCCTTAGAACTAAAGCGCATTGTTTACTGAAAACGTATAATCTTTTGACTTTCATTTTCAATTGATGATTTTCTATTGTGTAATTTATCTCACGGCCCTTCTGCAGCCATTGCACTAGAACGTTTGGCCATCGCGTTGCCTCTGAGAGTTTTCTCTCTATCACCAATTCCTAATACAGTCTCGTTTTCGGAAATAAATGAAATAAAAATTTGTTTTGTCTTTTTATTGGTTTGAATAATGAAGGCAATGGAATCAACCTCTAGATCGTCGTATTCGGGGCGGTGATACTGGCCGTGGTCGTCGCTTTAGTAGCGAGTTTTTTTGTTTTGATTTGGGCCAAAGAGGCAGCCTTCCGATTCCAGAAGGCGGTTTCGGAGGTGTTGGTGGATGCGATGGAGTTTTCACTGGTGCAGGTGAAGAGGATCCATGTTTTGAGGGGATGGTAGAGGGTTTAGACGGTTGACCTTGTGGGCTTTCCGACTTAGGCACGGCCTCTGGAGTTTTAGCAGGTGAAGCCGGCACGCTTCCGGATTTTGTGGTGATGCCTGGAGTCAATCCATGTTCAGTTTTCGGGGATGGAGATTCTGAGTTTGCCGACTGTGCTTGAGAAATTGCATGTGGCTGTATGGGTCCTCTATTGTTCAACAGAGATTCGTGCATCAGAGTTCCCGCCCCGCTCACCCCAGCCGCTGCAGCGCCTAAAGCGGCGGTTCCGATAGTTCCTCTTCATCATTCTCTTCATCATTTGGCGTGGCGGCGTTGCTGTAGCAGAGGCAACTGGGGGTACTGCAGTCTGCATCACCATTTGCAAAGTAGCATACCTTTGGAAAGAAAAACAATACGATAATCAAAGCTAGATGCGTAGTTTTAGATGAGCTCTTTGGGAATTTGTACAGAAATGTATGTTCTAAAAAGACGTTCAATATTTGGGATCATGCATTGATTTCCTAATCCGACGCAGCACACCAGGCCTAATTGAAAGATTCGCAAAATAGCACCGACGATGAAGAGGAGTCGTTTAGCAAGGCTTTCGACAGCAACATGCGGTTCGTAAAATGGCACGTTAAAACTGACGTCAGTGGCACTTGCGAATCCTCCTTAAAGCCCTCAAGAAGTCATATTCAGGAATTATCATTTACTCAGTCGATGTTGTCGAGTGCGCTGTTGCCTAATAATTGCAAAATGTAATAGTAATTTTTTTTCTGATGGTTTTTTTCTTTTTTCTTTCTTCCCCGCCAAGCTGTCGTCATTCATTCCGGTTTTGCGGGAAGGATTAAAAGGCCGTGTGGTGCTCCACATGGAACTCCCATGCTGACATGCCTGAGGTCCACATGCCACATGCCTTGAAAGAGTGGGAGGATATAGATGAGCCCTGCAGGTAATGGTGACTGCAAAATTCTTTAATTAGACATGCACATGCATAAAACCTACGTTTTACATGATTTATGCAAATTTATTGGTCCACCTTCTGTTCGTTCAAAACCAACTTGTTCTCCTTTGAGTTGTTTGCGAGATCTGCGGGGTTCTATCAAACTACAGTAGAAAGTGCCTCAAGAATTTTTGACTAGGCAACATAGTTAAAAGTAAGAAGCCTTACTCAATATCTGGCCGATCGAGCTCTTAATTAGACCCTTAATGGGACAGTCGAGAATGTGACGCGTTCGCATGATTATTACGCGCGAATCCTGCCACGAGTATTGCATGCTTTCTTTTATTCTAATTACCAAATTTTTCATTGCTTTGTTATTTAATGAATTACTTATAGTCATCGATTGGTATTTAATTTATTATATATCCGTTAATGATTGATCATTGATTGACGCAATTTGGTTGTGCTTTGTGATTGGTCGAGACCTCTATGACGTCATCTCGCTTCGGCTAATCAGAACGCCGCGAAAGCGAGACAGATTTTGTCCCTACAGCAAGAGCCATTAAAGGCTTTCGCCTAAATTCGTGTTCTCTCTGTTATTAGGTCTACTAAATCGGAACAAACGCGATTTGTTTTCCAATACATATATATTGCCTGCCTAATCCGCTTCACCATTTCTTTCATAAAAGGATTGCCCCCTTTCTAGACGGTGACTAGTGCTTTCCAGTGGCTGGGAGACAATCTGGTGTCTCAGTTCTTAGAACCCCTTGCATTTGTACAAAATGGACTTGTAACTTGCAGCATTTCTAAAACAACTGCAGTATTCAAACACCGTGTTCAGCTTGCTACAGGATTAGATTGGGAGTAAGCGCGTAGCAATAAGAGTGCCTTGCGCATTCTCTCACTATATGAAAAACACGTCGGGATAGGTGCGCAGGAGTTTCATATTGTTTTTCATATGAACCGCCCACAGTAATTTTACAATGCCATGCTCTTTCTTAACACCGTGATCATTTACAATACTTTTCCGGCCCAAGAACCCATCGCCGAAAGCAAAATATTAAATGCTGCAGTGAATGCCCCTGCATAACCGACATCAAGCCGAAACTCAATGTAGAAAATTAGTACGACGTACTCGCCGGAGCTGAGTTCCATCAATTCATTCGCTAAACATCATCAGCAATAAACAGTGAGAATCGCTTATGCTGCAAAAGCTTAAAGATGCTCTGCTACTATACTAAAGACTGCACCCACTAGTGAACACGTTTTTCCAGGTTGTCATGCAATGCTTGTGCTTATATATGACGACTTTGATAGGTGAGGCTGAACGCCGTGTTGAAGGTCTGAATTGCCGGACCTGCTATTCCGCTGATAAGTACATTTCACATTTATCTTTTTCCCCATGCTCGATAGAAACCCCGCGAAATACGAAACGAATTGCATGACACGAATCATGCTGCAGTCATCAGCTATCACGTGAATCCTATGATGATTTGAACGAGCGCGGTAAGCTGGCTGTAGCCATCGCAGACATATCGCCCTCTCGCTGCAACTGGACTGTCGAGACACGCCCGCAGATGATTCTTGGCGCGACAACGCGCTTTTATGCCCCATTGTTGTCGTCACCAAACGCGTCACGCTTTTGCATCGGCTCTGTTTGGTCGAGACGAGATGACGTCATGGAGCTCGGGACCAATCACAGAGCACCACCACAGTATGCGCGAATGTGTGCCTTACCAATGATTAAATTCTAAAATAATGACAAGTTAATATAAATATTTACTAATTACTAAATTAGTGCAAATTCATAATAATGGATTACCTAAATTTAAATAATGCTACCTTAATGGCTGTGTGGGAATAAACGGCCATATCAATATACTTGCTTACTAATTTTTGACTAAATAAATACTAATTATGCCGCGCACCTGTTAAAAAAAAAGAAAATTCGAGGACACCTAGTGCTGCTTTTTTTTTGCATTTCCGTGCTTCATTCGAGCGCGAAAAAAAATACACGTGACGTTTTTGGTATCGCGAATAATTGAAAAGTGGTTTCTTCCAGATCGCGTTTGTTGTCTCAAGTACAAATGCACGATTTGGGCTGTGATAATACAAAAACTCTCATCCTATCCTATCCTATCATCCTAAAAATATAAAGTTCGCATGTGGCAGTTGTCAATATGTAAAAATGGTCTCTTTTCTGAACAATGAGTTCAAAGAAAATAAAACTGAGAGCAAATGTTTACCGATGATGGGCACTGCCGTCCATTCGATGATGATACCAGGAATATATTCTGCAGATTGGTGCCGGACATTACGTCATCCTCATTGCTTCTGGCGAAGAAATAAGGCGAAAAATCATAAGGGATTTGGCACTCGAGTGTGCAACTCATTCACGATAATGTCGAATACATGCGATATTATTTCCATTATTCTGATGTAAATGTAATGCAGCGGTACCGAATACTGCTAGCTTAAGCTCTGTTGCAATTCCCTGAGATAATGCGGCACTCAATGCGGCTTCCTTGCGCTCGATATGAAAAAAAATGCAAAGTACACTTCAAATTTCATACTCACAGTAAAAACAATGTAATCGGTAGCTGGACCGCCGTAAACGCCACTCCCTTCATCTGAATTTAGCACCACGTTCCGGCGCCAATGATCGGTAGAGATAAAAAAAAATAGGAGTCTTACATTATGGCACTAGCAATATGCGTTGACCACTGACGTGGCCATTGAGAAAGAGAGAGCAGGTTTGGTGCCTGTGCACCCCCATGTGACGTGGTAGGTGGTGGGCTGCACCAAAGGGCTATGTCTGTGTAGTGTTCTGGGGAACATTATGTTGTATTGTGTTGGTTTGGAGCTGTCTCCATTCGCGCTTTTCTTGCACATTTAGTCCCTTTTGTTGAGGGGGATAAATCCTACGTTGTTCTCGTACCCAAGTGATCTTATGTTTGAGCAGTGAGTTTGTAGCCAATGGGGTTAGTTGTGAAGCGAGCTAATTTTGTTGGTATTCTGCCTGCAAGAAGGAGCCGACACGCCGCTTGTGAGTCGGTGATTACGTGAAGCTCTCGATTGGTCGCGTCTCCGTAGGTAATGGCCAGGATCGCTGCCACTTCCGCTTCTGTGATAGTACAGTGCGGGATGGACATGCTGGAGACGAAGAACCCACTACCACGGCTGCTGCTGCGTTCGATGTATGCTCGTATAGAGCGGCATCCACGTAGACAGTTCTCGGACTGCGTTCCACTGCACGCGTAAGATAATTCACTTGGGCGTGCCTTCTGCCTTCGAGAATGAGCCGGCCTGTCGCAGTTGACAGAAGGCGTTTCCTTTGGGACAAGAGGACAGCCTCTTGAATTTCTTCAAATGTGTTGTGCAGTCCAAGAGCTTCCAATTTGACGTTGGAGGTGTATGGTGGGAGGCCTAACGCGTTCCTGTAAGCTGCACGTATCATTGCATTTACTTTGTTGAGATCTCTTCGGAGCAGGTTAGGTAAGGAGAGGCGACTGATGACCAGCGCCTGCACCAGACGGATCGTGTCTTCTTCCCGCATACCTGTTCTGTTTCTGGCCGCCCAGCGGATCATTTTAGAGATCTGCTGTGTTGTATTCTTGAGGAGGAGCACGTGGTCTACTTTTCTATCGCTTTGCAGCCATAGACCCAGGCAGTTCCCGGAGATGACCGATCCCTGTGGCGTGCCCTTGTTTGGCATGTTTTGAAGATCCGATCTCATGTCATCCATACCTATCGTTGCCGTTCGGTTGGACAGAAAATTCTTGATGTATATCGGAAGGTGCGTTCGCCGCAGTTTAGGTTTTTGAGCTCGAAGAGGATTGCCTCGTGAGACACGTTATCAAACGCGCCTTTTAAATCTAGCGCCATAATGAGGTGCTCGCCTCCTCTCGGAATGTTAGAAAGTACCTCCTCCTTGAGGAGAAGAAAAGCGTCTTGAGTGGACAGGCCCAATCTGAAGCCGATCATGGAGGGATGGAAGAGGCCGTTATCTTCTATGTAGTGTTGAAGTCGCGTCTGGATGACTCGCTCGTAGAACTTGCCCAGGCGCGAGGTGAGTGATATGGGTCGTCGCGTTTCGACCGCCGGCTTCTTGCCCAGTTTCGGAATTACAATGCTGAAGTTGCGGATCATGGCGTTGCTGCTATTGTCCGTTCCCGCCGCCGTGTTGCGGGTGCATGATCGAACTGCAGCACCTCGGCTTCAGAAATGGGAGCATCGAGTGCCGGATTTTCCTCGCCCTGGTAGGTCAAAGAGCAAGGTGGAGCTGGACTGGTGCCGAGGGGTCAATGAGGTTCCGCAGGATTGTCCAAGTACGGGTCGTTCCCAGCGTTCCTCTCATTGAGTCGCACAACTGTTGCCTATTTTGTTGTACTAGGTTGGTGGCATATATGTCTGGGCTTCCTCCGTGAGCTGCGCAATTCGCAGAGGGAGAAGTCTGTTTAGGCGGTGTTTTTTCCATTGCCTCACAAGGCGGCTGCGCTTCTGCCATAGGTTGAGAAGATGGCGGTCTACCTCTGGGACTTCCAGTGTACGTTGTATTATTTCGGTGGCTTTCTTGTGTGCTTGTCTTCGCTCCAGTCCTGTATGGACTGAATTGGACCTGATGGGACGTATGCGTTGCGGAATTTGGGCCAATCGGTGATGTGGGCAGCACCCAGATCCCTCCGGATTTTCGTAGATGATATGGATGTGCTTAGTATGCAGTGGGCACTTCCCAGGGTTTTTACCCTCAGCAACGTTCTTGACCAGGGTGAGGGCAGGAGTCACGGGTGACGCTGTTGCCTTCCCTTGTCGGATATAGAGAGTCGGTGAGGAGTTCTAAGCTGAGGGCTTCTATTGCTCGAGCAACTAACTGTCACTCCTCTGGCTGAGTTTGACTGGTACCCCCAGTCCCGGTGGGGCGCGAAGTCGCCGACAACGATAAGCTGATTCGCTTGCGTGGCTTCGGAAAGGAGGTTTGGTGAAGTCGGCCTTTACGGGTCGTGTAAGTGCTCGACGTCCGGTTCGGATAAGGAGTGCTCGATTACAGTAATGGCGTTTGCGACGAAGATTGCAACCGACGGCATGTGGGGTTGGCGGACCGTGTAGTAGCCGTCTAGCGTCGGTCACCTGTCGGCTTCTACCTCTTGCAAACAGATAATGTCAGGTCTGATGAGGGTGGTGCAGAGATATTGTTTCAGCAAACCGTTTTCGTCTGAAACCCCTACAGTTCAATTGCCAGATTTCTATGTGTTCAATTTTTGGGGCTACGGTGTGGGGTGCCAACGGGTGAGGCCACCTGACTGCTAAGGCCCTGAGTTCGAGCGCGGATTTTGTCCGAACGTTCGTGCAAAACGGGCGACCGCCGGCTGCACAGGGGGTACACTTAACGTTGGGGTTCCGGAGGGAGGGAGGGCAAGCCGCCAAAACATGTGACCCCGCACAACGGGTACAACACGCCTTCGAAGGATCATTCTTGAGCTTGCACTTCTTCAACGCGTGGTCCTACTGCGCACAGAGACGGGCAAAAGCGGGTGGGTCAGTTTCAATAACATGAACAAACTGTTCCGCGTTGCCTCGATCCGTGAGATCCCTCAGCAGAGACGGGCAAAAGCGGGTGGGTCAGTTTCAATAAAATTAACAACCTGTTCCGCGTTGCCTCGACCCTTGAGATCCCTCACCAGAGCCGCCGCCTCGCTGCCGGCGTTGTCCAAGGGTGCAACAGAAGTTCCAGACTTAGGAGGCCTTAACGGATGAGAGGTCGCAGCAGGAGCTGCAATGGCAGCACCTCCCTGTTGATGAGATTCTGAAACGCCGCTCAACGTGGCAGCATACGTCCGCATTCGGAGGACGTCCAGCTCATGCTCTCGCGCAGCCAAAGAGGTCC
The DNA here is from genome assembly GCA_023969395.1 of Amblyomma maculatum. Taxonomy (NCBI): domain Eukaryota; kingdom Metazoa; phylum Arthropoda; class Arachnida; order Ixodida; family Ixodidae; genus Amblyomma; species Amblyomma maculatum. The sequence continues at coordinate 22,016 of JAJIZL010039129.1, forward strand.
GGAGCGTTCCAGAGGCAAAAGGACTGCCCTAGTTCCGGGACCCATCATGTTATCTTTGTCCAGAATTGCCGCAACGATCTGCTCATGGACCCTCATGGCATCCGTGTCTGTGCCAAGCTCCAAGCGGTTAGATTGCGGCGACTCCGAGTCCGCAGTTGTCCGCGGCGGAAGGCCCAGGAGCCCCGAAAGCTCAGAGATGCCGGGTTCCAAATGAAGACTGGCGGAGGTGGAGGCAGGGTGGGACTTACGAAGCGCACCAGGAAGTGCAAGGACGTCGGGGTGGTAGGAGTTCTGGTCCGCGGTGGAGTTATGAGCCGCCCGACATGAGGACGCGTCGCACAGAGACGGTGGGCTGCCTGGAGCAGCCTCGTCGGCCATGGCCAAACAGCCAGAGACCAGAACGGGGAAGAAAGCGATCCAAGGGCACGGCCCGCCAGGAAGGAGGCCACTCGGAGATTCTTCTAGGTCTTACCGGGCTCCTCCGAGTAACATGGGTACCAAGACACCCGGAAATTAATATAAAAGTGAAGTAGCATTAAAAAAGAGGATGCGAAATAATTCAGAAGGAATTTTATTTCACTCATAGCTACAGTGCCGGCACAGCAAGCACGGGGCTGTTTTATTAGATTGTGAAGTTTTACCCATTTTCAGCTGCTGGTGATTCAAGGCAACCTAGCGACCGCTGTTGTAAAATATGTACGAAGAAAGAACTCTGGAGAGGATGCGCAGCTTCAGCAAACCGCCTATTCCTGCGTTTTTTCACTCTAACAAATATGGCCTCCATTTCAAGATGCAAAAACACAGAAGCGTTATTAAACCACGTAGAAAGTTGAATGTTTTACACATGTCATTTTGAACAATGAGTCCCCATGCTGCTAGCATTTAAATTCTGACAATACTCATTTCATAAAAAGGTGCTATGAGCTATTGCCACGATTTCGTGCTTCTCAGATAAAGTCAAATTTATCTACTCGTACAACACGATTGAAGCCACTAATAATTCTCCAAAACAGCTAACATTGCTAATAAAAAGAATACTACGCTGAAATGTTTGCGAGAGGACCACATGATCCGTGCCGCAGGCCCCCAGGCAACACACCTTGAGCAGAGGGCGACCGGCATCCAGAACGTTTCTGCTGAACTGGACATGTCGACACACACCCTAAGAAGACAAACGCTGTTTCGAAGGACTGCGCCAAATCACTTATGTCCGTGGTCAGGATATGCATACCAGTGCCTGCCGACATTTAACTCACCGGCATATTCGCGGAAATCCGAGGCCCACGAGAGTGGCAATGATTTTGCACTCCTACAGTCGCCACCGCTGCAGCGGCTTGAAGACAACCTGGACAGAGAAGTGAAACTTCGAATCAATGCTCATGAGAAACTTTCCCATTCCCTTGCTTATGGCGGATGGATTACAGTGCAACTGTAGATGGTTTGTTTGGTTTGTCGGGTTTTAACATCCCAAAGCCACTCAGGCTATGAGAGACGCCGTAGTTGAGGACTCCGGAATTTTCGACCACTTGGGTTCTTTAATCTGCACTGACATCGCAAAGCAAACGGGCAGCTTCGAAAAGCGGCCGCCGAGGCCGGGATTTGATGTCCTTTGTTGGGACCAGTAGTCGAGCGCCGTAACCACTGCGCCATCCCGGCGGGGCGCATCGATTGTGCTGCACTGCTGTCACGCACTGCATCAAACATTTTTCCATGTTTGCACTACGGTGAGCGCTACTTGGCTGTCTCACACTTTTCCTCCCAATAAATATCATCATCAAACGTATCCGTTTTATGCACGTAGTACAATCTCAGAATATCCGAAATCGTTATATGCTGGCTCGCGTCAGAGCGCATTTTTATTTCTACCGCAGAGCATTTCAGTTTCCAATAGGCCTTTTGCGTATGCAAACCTTTAAAATAAGCATAGCTCTTGATTATGCAGCTATCGAAGAAGGTGGGCGGCGACATATTTTAGATATGTTTCTATGAAAGGCGAATTTATTCTCTGCACTTTCGCATTGCAGACTTGTATTCAGTTTCAGATATGAACGTGCAGCATATGCTCACGAAATCACATGCAGAGATCGATAATTTAAAACCTCTAAATTTTAACCGCCTGTATAAAAAGCCACGTATTCCTTCACGATGCAGGTGCTTGCCCCTCGCCATTGCTTTTTTTTGCCGCTGTTCCATCCGCCGCCTGCAAATCTGTAGCCCTTGATACTGATGTGCCATGATGTGCCTCCAGATGACGTCATTGAGGATCCTAGTAGTCCCATTAGCTGGAACATCAGGATGTGTGATTGCTATGAAGACTGTGCGCTATAATCGCTACCACTCTGTGGGCTCTGACAGCGACCTTTCTCCCGACCATTTCAACATAGTACTTCCGAGCTCCAACAACCAACGGCCAGACAAACTACGTTATTCTACAAAAACAATCTTATCCGACCTCAAACGAGCACTATTTGAGTCTCACTACGCTACATTTCGAAATAGAGCGTAACGTGAATAACGTGTAAGACAATACAACTGTCTTATATATAATCTAACGCCGCTAGAACGTATGCGGACATACAGTCAATCATTCGCCGTTGCCCCGCCATACCCAATTCACCATCTACCTAAACTAAAAGGCACGGACTACACAGCCAGCATAGGGGAAGACGTTTCTCTTTCTGTCCGGAAGCGTCGTAAACACCTCGTATCGTTTGCCATATCGGTATCCGACTAATTCTCCTTGCGATTCAAAAGATTGCATATTGGTTCCAAACGCTAAATACTGCAGGGATCTTCACAAACCATTTAAAAGTGTTACAGTCACAAGAACTTGACGTGCGCAGAAGGAGAGGGAGGGGCACCCGAACAACATGTGTCATGCAGAGCCATTTGCACTTTCATCGTTTATTGAAATATTATGAGTTTTATGTTACGCAGTAGCATCGAAAGACGATATGGTCAAGATAAATAGAACAGGTGAAGGCACAAGGGAGGATCGATGAAGGTGTGTAGAGCTGAAAATAGGGAAGGTTATGGCAAGCACGGCACATGTCACCTGTCGGACACATCCCTGTCCTTGACAGTTTCTTCCCAGGGCTCAGACATTCACCGTGTGACTACAGAGATCAATGCCCTTGAAATTTTGAATGAATGGCTTTTTTAATAATTTTAAAATTTTGAAATACGTGGCTTTCCCATTGAGCGCAATCAGAACCTTTTCAGCTATTCTTATTTAAACGCAGACTGTTGCAGTCAAGCAAAAGTGGCTGAATGCTCACAGTGGTCTTCCATATACCTTGTGTTTGAGGACATGGATCCAGACCCTCGTCTCTTTTTCAATGATAATCTCACGCGCGCCACTCGGCTAAGGATTACCAGTTTGTGTGGACGCGCAACGAAAAGGTGTTAAAGGCTGAAGGCTCCCCTTTCGTTTAGATCGACACTCCGCTCGACCTTGAAAAACTCGCGTAAACATAGGTGTCGCAAGTTTGCCCTCGTTTGGCAACTCTTCTGAAGTTCATAACTTTTCAGTACTTTTCAGTGCTAACACCGCTGCTTCAACTGTCATCTACTTGACGATGGCCTTCAGTAGATCAAAGTATGCTGTTGCTTAAAAACATACTAAGCTCAGAATGAGTAATTTTCTTCTCAAAAGCCGATAGTGCTTACTGTGTGCGGCGAGACTGCATTTCTATCCTTGTCCGCGAGGCCGAAAAACCGAATTTGTGACGTTCAGGTGCTGGCCTCATCGCTGCAACTCAAAGCTCATCAGCTCATCAGCTACAACGCCTTTGGCCATCACTGCTACACACTATTCGTCGCCTGTCCAACCGGCACGGCTGTGCGCGGCAACATGCCTGCCGTGCGATGGCCCGAGCAGCGGTGGAGCAGCGGTCGCCCCAGTCCTCCTCACAAATTTCACCCTGGAACTTTCGATCGAAAGAACAGACCTCCGCCTCCTGCAATCAGGGTAGAGCTCAAAGGACTGCCAATCAAACAAGTAGACACCATCAGAATCCTAGGCATGTTCATTCAGAGTAACCACAGAAATTTAGGAACATTAGATAAACTGACCACAACAGTCACCCAAACAGCCAGACTAATCAAGCGAATAGCCAACAAGAGGAGGGGCATGAAAGAACGCGACACCTGTCGACTAATTCAGGCTTTCGTCATCACCAGGCTAGTCTACACCCTGCCCTATCTGCACCTTTACCAAGACGAAAAGCAAAAGGTTGAATGTCTTATCCGGCAAGCTTACAAGACAGCACTAGGACTATCGAGAAACACCTCAACCGATAGGCTCTTAGCTCTTGGAATGCACAACACCCTTGATGAACTCAAGGAAGCGCATTTATTAGCGCAGTACTCCAGACTGGCGCGCACCAAAGCCGGGAGGCTTGTCTTGCTGAGGCTAGGCATCAATGCCGAACCCATGGCGGACGATCCCAGGCAAATACCCACAGCAATCAGGAAAGAGCTTGTTATCAAGCCCCTCCCTAAGAATATGCACCCCATTCACCACGAAGGCAGGCGACTAGCACGCGCACGTGCATTACACACCAAATACAAAGAAAACCATTCGGTTGCTTACGTAGATGCGACCTAATATGAAGAGACGGACCGCGGTTTCGCGATTTGTGCGGTGACTGGGGCCCGTGAGTCCACGCCTACCAAAATCTTAGCTTCAGCTACTGTACGCACCAGAACCTCCGAGGCTGCAGAGGAAGCAGCCATCGCGTTGGCTATCGCTTCTACCGAAGCAGATGTTATAGTCAGTGATTCCAAAACAGCCGTACGGAATTTCGGGAGGGGCCGTCTGTCGGCTGCCGCCAGGAGTATCCTTAAAAGCTACCATCCAGTCCCTGGTAGGACGATAGAACTGGTATGGGTTCCGGCTCACTCGGGCAATCCCGGGAACGAGAAGCCCGAGGTTTCGTCGGCCAGGCGGTGAGCACCTCGTTTCCCGCGGGCGCGAGGGAGGGCCTGCTCTCGTTCCATGACATAACTCGCCATTTTAGCCTGGAAAGGCGCATCTTCCCTCCACCGCACAATTCATTAAGCAAGGCCCAGGAGATACTCTGGCGCCAGCTACAAACCCGCTCTTTCCCCTGCCCCAAAGTTTATTCATATATATTCAAAGAGCAGGTTGACCCTGAACGCAAAGAGTGTGGCGTCGACGCTACTTTAGACCACATTACATGGGGGTGCGCGGCCTATCCGCCACCCGCCGATTTGTTGCCAGCTCCATCTCTGGAGGAGTGGGAGGCCGTGCTGCGCTGCTCGGACCCGGCCGTCCAGGCTCGGGTCACTGAGTGGGCCGAAGAGATCGCCGACAGGACGCAACTGGCGGCCATCTGGCGCGGCCAGCAAGCAAACTAAACCACTTAAAGCCGATGAAATAAATGTTTTCCCATCCATCCATCCACCCTGGAACTTCGGAACCGCACGCTACAGCCTTCGGTCACAACCACGCAGGACGCTCCCAGCCAACTAACGGCGCCCATCCCTGCCACTCTTGCCACCATCTTCTGCCCCGGGGCACGACGCCCCCCGTGACCCACCTTTCTTCAGTGGTACCGACGACCATGACGTTGACAACTGGCTGGCCTCTTTCGAGCGCGTCAGCACTTACAACCGCTGGGACGATTCCATAAAACTGAGCAACGTCCTCTGCTACCTCACGGACGTGGCAAATCTGTGGTTTCGAAACCACGAAGCCGATCTTTCGACGTGGTCTGTCTTCAAGAAGAACTTCGCGGATGTCTTCGGCCGTCCTGCGGTACGCAAACTCCGCACCGAACAACGCCTCCACGCACGGCTTCAACTTCCCGAGGAAACGTTTACCAACTACATTGAGGGCGTGTTTGACATCTGCATGCGGGTCAATCCGTCCATGCCCGAGCCCGAAAGAGTCACACATGTTCTAAAAGGTCTCACTGATGATGTGTACTATATGATGTCGGCCAGGACCCTACTTCCGTATCCGACATTATAACCCTGTGCCAGAGGTTTGACGAGCTACGATAGCAACGCGCGTCTACGCAACGGGCTGCCGCACCTGCCGGCATTGCCGGCTTGGCACTGGCTACGCCGTTGCGGAACAGCCTCAATTTATGCAGAATATCAAAGACTTAACCCGCGAAGAAGTTGCACGCCAGCTGTCCCTCCTCCATCCAGTTCAGCCGACCGTCTGAACTTCGCAATTAGCCCCGGCCAACGCGCCATCCATCTCGCCGGCTATCCGCCAAGTTATCGAGGAGAAGAAAGTCGCCGAAGCGCTGCCTTCTAGTCCCATCGCTCCTGTGCAAGCGCCACTCACTTACGCTCAAATAACCGCTGGAACGCGCGGTCCGCATCCTACATCGTCTTACCAGAACGGCCCTACATTTTATGCTCCACCTCGTTTCATGGCCACTCAGTCTCTGAGCGCGACGCTGCACAAACCCATGGCGAACCGCTGCGGGCTGCCGGGTCACGTCGCTCGCCTTGGCCATCAGCGCCTGCTTCATCCTGAGAACGCAGTCCGTCAGTACCACTACGATCCCGAGCCACCCTTGAGCAACGTCTCTTCTGGATCGTCTCCACCTCGGGCTCAGTACTCGACACGCCGTTCGCCTACGCCTCGCCGACGTTCCATTTCGCCGATGCTCCTGCGACAGGGCCCTACAGAAGGGAAAGCTAAATGCCGCAGTTCCAGAGGCAAGAACTGCGCGCTTGACGAACTCGTTAAGTCCGACGGCTCTTGTTCCGGCGCGCGTCTTTCTCTCCGCCTTGCTTTTCTCCTCTATTTTCTCTTCAGTCTGCACGAGGCAGCGGAGGTGGCAGTCCTCCGCCTTCTCCCGCCAACGTCATTGAAGTGTTCGCAGACAGTTTTCCCGTTCTTGCGCTGGTGGATACATGTGCTGCCGTTTCCGCAATTAGTGATGCCCTTCGCCGCAAAATTCGCAAGGTCACGACGCCGCTTTCTGCCTTTTCGCTTCGTACGGCCAGTTCAGAGCGCATCACCCCTGTGACAGCGTGCACAGTACGTGTTTGCATCAAAGACATTGCGTATCTCGTCGAGATGGTGGTGCTTTAAGCCGGAGTCACACTGCGGAAACACAACAGCGACATCAACCGAACAAGTTCGCCAAAGAAGCCGCCAACATGTTTCCGAACCAACTTGTTGCCCAACAGCATGTCACACCGCAAAAACAGCCGGGAAGCCGAACAGGTTGCTGCAGTGTTGCCTCGGTGTGACAATGTTCAACCGAACAAGTTTGCCGAACAAGCCGCCAACAAGTTTCCGAACCAACTTGTTCCCCAACAGTATGTCACACCGCACGAACAGCCGGGAAGCTGAACAGGTTGCTGTAGTGTTACCTCGGTGTGACAGTCAGTGTTCGGCAACCAAAACAAGCAGGAAACAGTGTCTGTCAACGCTGTTTGGCCTGTTCGCCGGCCGGGCGAATTTCCGGGCGACAACATCTCAACCAAGCACTCATATCTGAGCTGATTGACTCATTCCTGCGCATTTCCTACTTGCAGATACTTTTTTCTTTTTGCAGAAAGTTTCTTTGTAGACCATTTTCCACTTGTGGCTGTTGTGGCGTCTTGCAGGCAGCGCATGCAGACGAGCGCTCACGCGGCGACGGTCGCTCCTCCCGTTGTCGAGCGAGATTGCTGCGGTTGCACACCGGCGTTTCGTAGGGATTCTATGTACGTCCATGCTGTGATGTAAACAATTGTTGAGTACACCTAACTATAACCAAAACTCTACTTAATAGCCGTTTTCATTCAATAAAACTTGTAGAGGCTGTCGCAGATGGTGCGCCGATGGTCCGCATTGTCCGTCGCCGCTGCCGAGACCGCGGAGTGGTGCAGCATATGTACCACGGCTTGGTTTGATGCAGTGCATGTTCGTATCAGAAAAAAAGCTGCTATCGGAAGGACTGCCTGCTATTCTTGTGCAACAGCAGCATGCCTGCACAAAGCGTGGAGCAGCTTTCGGCAACAGCGCCTCCCGGGGGTGCGCCAGGCGATGATATGCGCTGCTGCCTGCCGTACTCGTCGCTGGGCCTAGTCTGTTTTGGCGGACGGCATGGAGAAAGAAAAAAAAATAGGAGGGAGCGCCGCGGGCTGGTGGTGAATGAAGCCTAGTCGTAAAAAAATATAATAGAAAGCATCATGGGAATTTCGCCGTCAATTGACATGGCAAGCGGTAGACGGTAGCTGGTGTCGGTTGCGGTTGCACGTACGCCCCGCTCTGGAGGAATGCCTTCGCTACGCGACGCCTGCTCTAGAAATCTGAGGCGCGCGCTGACCGCAGACGATGGATGGAACTGCTCCGTGCCGGAATGCTAGAGCTACACGGATATACCGCCCGGGACTGTCGCTCCAACGGTGAGTATCTTGTTATGCGCACTCCTCGAGAAACGAGACGTTTGCTTGTCAGAGTATGTGCACGCATTGTACAGCCTCTTTCGCTATTCAATTTTCCCCAGCCCCGCGTATAGCGCATGAATTTGGGCGAAATAGTAGCGAAATGGGCGGCTCCTGACATCGGCGCCTCAATGAGCAGCAAGTTTTCGCGGTGTGACACGGTGTCGCCCAACTGTCGGAGAACAAGTTCGCGGCAGCTGTTGGTGGACGACAACATGTTTCCGAATAGTTCGTGCTGGCGCGATGTGACAGGGCCGCCAACACTACGCAAACACGCTGTTGATGGACAGAGTTGACCAACTGTTTCCGCAGTGTGACTCCGCCTTTACGCCTGCTCCCACGACATCATCCTCGGCTGCGACTTTCTGTCGACTCACAGTGCTGTGATTCATTGTGCCCGTGCTGAAAGTTGAGCTTTCCCCCTGTGTGTAATGTTTCCCTTGTGTGACCCGCCTTTGCGCCCTGCTAAACTCCTTGTAGCTGCAGACACCGACATTCCTTCCTTCTCTTCTGTTCTCGTTCCCCTTCTTTCGACATCTGCCCTCCCTGGTCCTGTTCTCTTTAGGCCCAAAATCGCCTCCGCCCACCATAACCGCCTCCTTCTTCCTTTCGCCGTTCTAACGGGTCCAATAAGTGTTATTCCTCTCTCTCTCTCGCGGGTAGTGTCTCGGCTACATTGAAGAGCTGGTCCCTGATCGCACTTACATGTTCTCCGTGCTGCTACGAGTGATGAGCTTCCTGTCGGCGCCCTTCACCGAGCTATCGCGACTGACCTTCAATCCACCCAACGGGACCAAATAGTCGCCCATATCGCGTGTCGCCCACTGGGCGCCGCGTCATTCGTGATAATGTCGCCGATATGCATCCTACCACCATAGCACGATCAAAAAGCTTTAGGGCCGATAAGCTCAGCGAGGCTTCACTAACACATATGTCTTCTTTCTTCAGTATCCAGAACGCCTCCAAAATTTCGCGCGCCATCTTATCCCGACTCTTCCCTAAAATAATAAGCCTGCTAAACAAAGTATCACACTTGCACTTCTGGCAATGCATGTGTAAATTTCCCTCCTTCCCCATTTTCTATGGGCGTCTCATGTTCTATACCGCTCGCATCGCTTCTTCGACATTCCGGGGAAGAGGCATTACTTTCTGTTTGCAAAAGGGATTGGTTCCAGTAGAAGTGAGTGGTTTTTTCGGTTATGGAGGCAAATTCGAATTTTTAAAGACGGGATTCGTATTATATTTTTTACGCATTACAGTTGCAGTTCCTGCCCTACGGGGTTGGGACGGTAGGTCAGCGCCGCATGCGGCGGGGGCTAGCCAGCCACCGAATTTTATCTGTTGTAGGCCGTCATTGCACCCGCCGCTGCTTTGGTGGTTGACAACGGCTGTTGTTGCGGCGCGCGTCTTTCTCTCCCTCTTCTACTTCCTTCTTCCGCCCTTCCTTTCTTGTAATAATAATTGGTTCAAGAAATAATTGGTGCGTAGTCCTTACGTACGATACGCCATTGCTCTTATTGCGTGGCGTTCCTTGACACGTGTTGAAGAATGGGATTGCAGATGGCAGGCAAGCTAGACGAGAGGAACACAGTTCGCGGAATCTCAACCACAGATGCAGTTTTGCCTCCTAATAGGAGGCGTTGACAAATCTCGCGCACAACTCTCGGTCATGGGATGGGTTGCGGAAAGAAAATAAAGGAGACTTGGCGTCTAGCAACCCAGACAGTTTTTGTGGCTACGTTTCGCTTTGTTGGCAAGAAAAATGAAAAAGCATAATGCAAAGCCTAGACAGCTGGTTGTTTTGGGGGGTATCTCAATTCCAGAAAAAGTTGCTGATACCCTAAAGAAGGGCCCGAAATATAGTTTACCGCCCAAAATTCCGACTTGTGACCTTCTGTCTTTGAACAGAAAGACAGAAGATAAAGCTGATTAAGATCCGATGCTTAATGGATGGGCTTGATGATATTCTGAGGACGTCTTGGAAGAAGGACTCGGGGACGTTTTTTGAGCGGAATAATCTTCGACTACTTCAAACGGACAAAGAAGGGGATTTTGCTGTCCTACCGGCTGGAACTGGACTTGCCTTTCAGATGTATAGTGAGTGAACGCGATGCGTGGCAACAGCAGATTAGCCGGTATCTTCTTAAACATTTAAAAGGTTTGGAGTTTGATGATCCCTTTGCTACTAAGAATTGTTTTGAAGTTATCCATTTTTTTGACGACAAGCGTATGCCGAAAAGGCGCGTGCTACGAAGACGTTCGACCAGACCACCGACCTCAGACTGAACGTACTCTTACATTTTGGTGGAGGCTGCTCTTCGTTTCCTCCTCTCACGCTGGAGCTTCGCGGTCGCACACTCGCTCCGCCATCCGCTATGCCTGAGGCAACAAGCCAGACCGCTACACCATGCTCGACTGATCGCACCGCGTCTGCTGGGCTTCGCCAACGTGATCCCGGCTTCTTCAGTGGCGCAGATGACCAGGATGTGGATGATTATCCTCATCTGAATGCATAAGCGCATACAAAAGTGGGACGATACCACCAAGTTAGCCAACGTCCTCTCTACCTGACAGATGCGGCGAATTTATGGTTTCGCAACCACGAAGCAGACCTTCTCACCTGGTCGGCCTTTAAAACGAGCTTTTCCGAGGTTCTCGGGCGCCCCGGGCCGTGCGCAAACTCAGCGCCGAACAACGCCTCGAAAGCCTGCGCTCAGCTTCCTGACGAAACATTCACCAGCTACATGGAGGACGTTGTGGATCTTTGTAAACATGTTAGTCCATCTATGTCCGAAGCAGACAAAATCACCAGAAACCTGAAGGGAATCTCCGACGATGCGTTTCATATGTTGACGGCCAGAAACCCGCAAACCATCGTTGAAGTCGTTAAGCTTTGTCAAAGTTTCGACGTCCTCAGGAGGCAAGGTTCTGTCATGAACGATCGGTTATTCCCGCCTCCGACAGAATGCGGCCTCGCATCTGAACCGCCTTCCCTCCTTCCCGAGATCAAAGCTTTTTATACGGGAGGAAGTGGCTCGCCAACTGCTCCTGCTGCAACCACGCCATCGCTAGATCCTGCACTTCGAGCACAATCCAGGAGCAAGTTGCAGAGGTTTTACTGCCAAGCTCTCAACTTACGCCTACAGCCCCGCTAACGTACACCACTGTCACCACTAGACCACCACCGTGCCCTGTCGCGTATGCTACCACGACCACCACTTCCGGCCCCGCCCTTATCTTCCTCCTCGACGTCGGGTCAACAATCCATGGCGGACCTCCGACAACCAACCGTCCATGTTATTCATGTGGCGTTCCTGGCCACGTCGCCCGGCTTTGTCGCCAACAGGAGCATTCGTACCGCAATGGCCCCCCACCTGTACAGTTCCAACTATAGTTCAATTTTATCCTGACTGCTCCTCCCACTCCTCTCGTCGATCGCCGACTCCCCGCCGTCATTCCTTCTCGCCGCTACGCCGTCGCTCTCCTGCTGGCCCGGAGAAAAACTAACAGCCGCAGTTCCGGAGGCAAGAACTGCGTTTTCTTCTACTTGTGCAAGTCCTCTGTCTTCCCCAGCCAACATTATCGAAGTGTTGTTGATATCGTTAAGTTACGTTACTTCGGTAAGTTACGACGCCTGTTTCGAAATTTTTTCTTCGTACTGCCAGCTCGCATCGCATTCAACCTCTCGCGGTGTGCACAGCTCAAATTGTTATTCAAGGTGTTTCGTACGTTGCCGAATTTCTTGTGCGTCTCACTGCTCTCACGAACTGATTCTTATTTGCGACTTTCTCACCAGTCATTATGCCAATTTTGATTGTGCCCGAGCCAGCATCGAGTTGTTTCCGCTTTCACCTGCCGCCTCGTCCGACACACCGCTCCACGTCGATAAGATAACCATGGCCGAAGATACTGACATCCCCGCCTGCCCTATACCGTCCTCGTGCCCGTTTGCTGCGCCTGCTTTTTCGATTCGACTTTTCTTTTCACTCCGACGCATTCCGCTAATCATCGCTTTTGCTTAGTCCTGCCTTTGGTGGCTACAGCGCCATGTAGTACGTCTATAACCCGCTACCTTGCCGTCAACGCTTCTTTGTGAAGAACGTCTTGGTCATGTCGAGCCCTTTGATGACGCTATGACATATCCCGTCTCAGAAGACCCAGCCCCACTTCAGCTCGATACTAACTCGTCAGCTTACTTCAGCGCTTCCGTTCCTCATTCGACTTTCCTCAGAAATCTTATGGGCGTACCGCAGTCACTGCATCGACACCGACGCACGCCCCGGTACGCCAGCGCCCTTATCGCGTATCAGCTGCAGAACGTCAAGTTATCACCGATCACGTTTATGACATGCCTTCGCACAGCCTTCTCCAGTTGTTCTCGTAAGGAAAAAGGATGGCTCTCTATCCGTTTCTGCGTTGATTACAGGCGATTGAACATGATAACGCGAAAAGACGTGTGCACCCCCTTCCACGTATTGATGACGCTCTCGATTGCCTTCAAGGTGCCGAATTCTTTTCATCTCTGGACCTCCGCTCGGGCCCATGGTAGCTGACGATCGACAAAACGCTTTTTGTGATACCTGACAGTCTCTGTGAATTTAACGTCATGCCGTTTGGATTGTGCAACGCACCGGCCACCTTCGAGAGCATGATGGACGCAATTCTGTGCGGATTCAAGTGGCATGACTGTCTTTGATACCTGGACGATGTTTTCAAAAGATTTTACGTCCCATTTGGACCGTCTCGAGCGTGTGCTAAAAGTGTTTGATGCTGGCCTGCAACTAAATTTGAAAAAGTGCTGCTTCGGGGCTCACCAGCTTCCTATATTGGGACACGTTGTTTCGAAAGATGGTGTTCGCCCAGATACTGTAGCTGAGTTTCCACGCCCAACTTCCCTAAAGGAGCTGCGTAGTTTAATCGGGCTGTGCTCGTATTTTCGTGTTGCCTCCGATTCTCCGCCATTTTGACCCTGCGGCGCCTACCGAAATTCACACCAATATCCCCTTACAGAAATCCCATATCTGCTTCAGATATGGAACATATGCTGCCAGATACAAATATATAAGGCAGCAAATAAGACCTTATCTGGGCCAGATAAGGTCATATATGCGCAATATGTTGCCCTTATATGGCTCAGATCTGGCCACATCATGCAACATATAATCCATATCTGAACGGGTAATGGGACCTTATATTGCTTGATCAGGGGCATATATGGTATCCTCGCGACCTTATGTGGCCTGATAAAGGGCATATATGGCATCGTCATGACCTTATATAGACCAGGGCCATATGCCTGGCATAAACAGGACTTTATATAACCTCATCGGGGCCTTAATTATATAGTGATTGCATATTAGCAATATATGACTTTCGTCTACCTTCTGCAAATATTCAGTATTGGCGTCATGTCGTCGACCAATTTTTCTACACTCAACATGGCCTGCATGCTTTCATTTTCATTTAAAATTCATTTTCATTCATGCATTTTCATTTAAAATGCGGCGGCACTCCGGTGCACAAACGCATGGTCGGTTAAGTTGAGCGATTCAAAATATCAAGAAACTGATGGCAGTTCAGTATACGGCCCCTCCGAGCTGTGTAGACGGTGACTCACCCTCAGAGACAGCTGGCGGTGGCTGCGTGGAGGGCCGCATTGGCTAGACAGTGACTCCTCCTCTCCCGCGCTCCCCTCTTCCCTCGTAAACAGCGGCGGCTGCGTCGCTGGTTCGCATTTCATCTCTCCTCCTCGCTGCCACGCTGTATACCGCGTAGGCCGCGAGCTCTCCATTTTGTGTGTGCTTGCTTCTTTCCCCTCCCCCTTTCAACTCCGTGCGCCTAAGCACTTGTCTCGTTCCTTTCGCGGTGGCAGACATCGGAGTTCGGTGCGGCTGGCAGGCGTGCTGCATGTTGTGTATGCTGGTGTGTGTGTGCCAGCGCCTGTTCGCTATTAGCTGTGTGCATGTAACAAAAATGCGACAGCAAACCTACAAGAGCTTCAGTCTGACTGTCGGCACAGAGGAAATTACTGTGTCCGACGGCGGGCGGAAGCTGCCTCCCCAGCCTTGGCAGCGAACCTGATGGTCAATTGAGCTTTTCGGGGATTCTGCGCTGGGTGGCCCGGCCAAATCTTCACCATTGCGTCGGATCGCACCCTCATCGTGCCGCCTCATCTTCACGCCCGATCACCAAAACCGTGAGCGTGTGACTTCTTGTTGGGAACTAGCACTTGCCAGCCTCAGGATATTGTTCTTTTTATTATTTTGATGCAAAAATTTTCCAATCAGTAAATTGGATGGTAATTGCCAGTATGTGATATTTTTCCGTACATTTCGTTGCTAATTTGTCTTTCGCTCCAGCAATTTTAACAAATTTCAGTGGGTGGATAGGGTCTTTCGTTGTTTATTAATATTATTTGCACTACCTAAGTAGCTTCATGCTTGATTTGGTTTAGCGGCAGAACTGTCGCTGTCATGACAAATGCCATCGGACATGCTTTTTTCTTTGCTTTCTCTCTTAATTTCAAAAGCAACCACGAGTTAGGCGCGTTCGCTTATTTTGCACTGCAGTCTCTGCTTAAGGTAACACCGGTAATTCCTGACAGCCTATATATACTTTGCTAAGGTTTAGGTATTATCAGCAGTCCCAGCAGTGTGTGTTTTATCGCCCTGCGATTTAGCGGTACCTTTTTCGGGTATCGACAAACCTTTAATTATCTTTCAAGTCTAGTTCGATTATTAGCCGTTTATTTTATTTAGCTTCGCAAGTAAACCAGCTTAAACTAAAAGCATTTACTGGTTAAAGCTCTGTGTGTAAAAGAGTAGAATAAAAATGTAATATCTAATTTAATAGGTTAATGCCTTTCACTTTAGCTTCTCGTGTAGACATTATTCTGTTCAGATATACCATTAGTTTGTTATAGTATCGCGCCTAAACCAGTAGAATCTCAATATTTACTAACGGATGAGCATGTCTTTGACCCTCGGTATACACACGTAATTCAGGCCCGTCTTTGAGCGATTCCATATAGGCAGGGAAAAAAGAAAACCTGTGGTTTCAAAGCTATTTTCCTGTAAGGTTTGAAATAAAATGGGAAATTCAGGTTTCCCTTGGCAAACTTGATTGAGCGTGCGTTTAGCTGGAATACTGAAATTGTCTTGTGGGGTGTTATGTTGATATGCAGATATATAGATCTATAGTTCAAAACCTACATGCCATGCGGGCTAGATCTTTAAATCAGGAATTCGGTAGATAAGGCATATCTGACCAGATATGCCTTATCTGGTACTCGAAATCAGGAATTGGGCAGATCAGGCATATACAACCATATATGCCTTATCTGGTACTCGAAATCAGGAATTGGGCAGATATGCCTTATCTGGCCTAGATCTGTCCTAATATACCATATCTGCCGAATTCCTGATATTGCCGCGTGCCTCTCTGAAAGGAGGACAAAGAAGAACACAGGACAAAGAGGACGAAACTGAGTGTAGCGCGTGGAACTGTTCCGATCAGTGATCGCTGCCTTGTACTCGTTACATTTTCTGGTGGAGCAGCCGGGTACGATTTCCCTTTTTGCTGAGTGCAACCCCTCAAGGGCAACCGAGAGCCACCACGGATTTGACAGCGGTCCATCGCAGTTGCAGCCGCCGCCTTCGAGGTCAGTCGCCAGAGTTCGGGCCTCTTTCCTGCACGCCTGTGGCCAACATGCATAGGTCCAACCCGAACATTGCTTCTAACGGAGAGTCTTCACCCCAGTTCGTCGTCCTCCAGTCTCGAACGCCATCGTCCTTCCATGGCGAGCTTTATGAGGACGCTGAAGACTGGCTGGACCAATTCGAACGGGTCGCCAATTACAACGGCTGGGATGAGCAAAGGAAGCTCTATAATGTCTACTTTGCTCTCGAAGATTCAGCGCGGACGTGGTTCGTGAACCACGAAACAAACATAGGACCTCTTTCGTTGCCAGCTGTTGGCGACCTACACCGCCAACGACTGAAGAGAGCGTGCGGAGTCGGCGCTGAAATCTCGTATCCAAGCCCCGAACGAGAGCATTGGAGTGTTCTACGAGGACATGATCCGCCTTTTTAGGCGTTCTGATCCAAATATGTCAGAGGAGAAGAAAGTGTGCCACCTAATGTGCGGGGTGAAGCAAGAACTATTTGCTGGGCTTGTGCGCAATCCACCTGGCACGGCATCAGAGTTTCTAGCGGAGGCCACCACGATAGAACAAACACTTCGACACAGGGCTCAGCACTATAACCGTAACGTGTCCGCCATGAAACCGGTCGTCTACGGTTCCGGCATCAACGGTTCTGATGATGCCTTAAGGGAGCTGATTCGATCTGTGGTCAGAGAAGAGCTGAGACATATTCAGCTACAGGGTCTAACATCGACGTCGAGGCTTCCATCACTCGCGGAGGTCGTTCGCGAAGAAGTGAGGCAAGCCGTCGTCCCGGACCTGTCTGTGCCTGGTGTGCAGCCACCGCCACCGAGTGTGCCAACGTACGCGGCCGTGCTTCAGCAGCATAACCTCTGTGATCCTCCAAGAGGGAACCCCACTGTGCCGCATCCAAAGCAGCACCACAGTGGGTACGGCTCTCCCAGAGCCAGAGTGAGCCCCCCAACGCTTGATCCAAGCCCACGCCATCCTCCTCTTCTAGCCGAAGCACGATTCCGAAGGACTGACGTCTGGCGTACCCCTGACAATCAGCCCCTTTGTTACCACTGTGGTGAGGCCGGTCACATGTTAAGGTTCTGTCCGTACCGCCGCGCCGGACTTCGTGGCTTCCATCCGCGTGCACGATGTTCTCGGAGTGGTGAACGACCACCCGAAATCGAGGAGTACCTGTCGACGCATACGAATCCTCCGGACGTCTCACAGTACGGGTCCCGCGTCATTACCTCTTCCCGTTATCGTTCTCCAAGTCCACGGCCCTCTACATCCCGCACTAGCCGCTCGACGAGCCCCCGCTCCCCGAGGCTTCGGGAAAACTAGGAACAGCGACCTGCGGAGGTGAGGCCACTGACGAGCGAAGTGCTGAACATCCTCCATCACGTTTAGTACAAGATAACGGCTATCAGACGGCGACATGTAACGATGAACCTGAGTGCGCAGTTTCGGACATACCAGTTTCTATCGACGATTGTCTCATTACAGTTTTAGTTGATACGGGGGCGGACTATTCAGTTATGAGCAGTGGGTTAGCCAGGAAATTGAAGAAAGTTTTAACCGAGTGGACTGGGCCTCAGATACGCACTGCAGGGGGACACATTACCCCGGCTGGAAGATGCGTTGCGAGAGTTGCTATTGACGGATTTGTTTATGTTTGCGACTTCGTTGTACTTACCCACTGTTCGCGAGACGTCATACTCTGCTTGGACTTCTTACAGGCTAATGGTGTGATAATTAATTTACAAGAATCACGAGTGACATTTTCGCCGAGCCAAGCCATTGCGAGATCTAGCGTCGACGGTTCATCAATGTCCGCCTTACGTATTACAGCTGTTGACGTTACGGTCCCACCACGGTGCAGCATTATAGTCCTGGTAGAAAGTGACTCACCATGCGACCGAGACGTACTGGCAGAGTCTAACGTGGGCTTGCTTCTTGAGAAAGGGATCTGCGCTGCAAGAGGACTTGTTCGCTTACGGGATGGTTGTGCGAAGCTCTGGATTACGAATTTCGGGACCGAGTTTCAGCACATTGCGAAAGGAACGGCCATCGCGTATGTTGCCGACTTTATTGAGCCAGGGAACATCTGTACTCTGGCGCCGCCGTCACCAGCCAGATGTAATGCACCCGACATTCTATCAACTGTGGACATTAATGCCAATCTGTCGGTGGTTGAGCGGCGGCGACTCCTGGACCTCCTTCAGGAATTTGCTGGATGCTTTGCAACGTCTTCGAAAGTTGGGCGTACCCCAGTAGCCAAACACCGCATTATGGTTGACGCGGAGACCAAGCCGATTTCCCAGCACCCATACCGAGTGTCGTCAACGGAACGAGAGGCTATTCGAAGACAGGTGCAGGAAATGCTTATTGATGACGTGGTGCAGCCGTCTACCAGCCCCTGGGCTTCGCTTGTAGTGTTGGTGAAGAAAAAAGACAACACCTTGCGTTTTTGCGTCG
>JAJIZL010039129.1:55571-65882 GCA_023969395.1 Amblyomma maculatum
GAGCAGGTTTGTTGCTATCGCCGCCGCCGAGTTGCTTAGTTCTTTTGCGGGCGCAAGTCAGCCCAATAAAGATTTAATTTCAATACTACCAAGCCTGTGTCTTCTTTTGGTTTCAACGACCTTGTCACCACTACGTGACATATATTTGTGTGCTTTTACGAGCTGTTTTCTGGAAAAACTGGAATTCTTCTCCCTATATGCTTTCTCTTCTATCTTCCACCAATCTCCCTCCAGGACTTTCATCTCAAACGAAATAAATTTGTTTTTCCCACCGCAATGCACGACTTGTAGCAGTACCATGTTTTTACAACACTTAAAAAGCACGGACAAAGTGTACCTTCCTTGTGTCGACTTAGGGTGGCCAGAGCGCTAAAGCGTGGCATGGAATTTGAATAATATTTGATAAGTATTGTAGTCTTCCAATACAGCACCTGCGTTTAAGGACGTTTGATCCGTCAATGACTCTAAGCCAACCCATTGCAACCAGCCATGCCTCTCCTAACTGCCTGCCGGCCGCATTCAGATGTCTTGTGCATTACTAGTGAATTCGCTTAACCTTGAGAACATTCAAGCGACGCGACAATACAGACCTTCCTTTTCGCCGTACGATGTCTTTATCGACCTGGGCTCTCATACAATCTAAATCGGTAACGGACGATCGTTGTGAAATCTGGTAAGAGCTCACAGTAAAATAGGCCCTGATGTTCATGCATTCGTTGAGGCCATTTTACTGAGTGAAAATTCATCTCTCTAAATGCTCCTTGCTGGGAAGGATTTTATAAAATGTTGATACTATTTGAGAAAACTTTGCTCGAGGAAATGCTCGGTAGGCGCTCAGTTCTAGTGTACTGACCATGCTTATCACGAAGATAAGCGCTGTGATGTATTCTTACCTACGACATACGTCTTTAATGATGTTCATTCACTTCATTTTTTACTCTTAGTGAACATACGCAGTCATTTTCTAATGTGCCTAAACTTTGCTGTTTAGGCAGCAGATGAAGCATCATCTGCTGCCATCCTCGTCAACGCTCCGGTATACAGCCAGCCGGACTCATCAACATCGACAATACGTGTTAGCTCTTTTAAATGGCTCGCACACCGATCCGCACTTGAGGGGTCATGGTGGTCACGATAGCAGTCATTCAGCCTTGTTAGACACTGGATAATAATAATAATTGGTTCACAGGAAAGAAAAGGCGCAGTATCTGTCACACTTGCTTCTATGGGCTGGGCACCTGAACCTCGCGGTAAGGAAAGGGAGGAAGGTGGGAGTTAAAGTGGAAAGAGAGAAAGAGGAGCCGTAGTGGAGGGCTACGGCTCCTCTGGGGATCTTTAAACGTGCGCTAACATCGCACAGCACACGGGGGCCTCTTCGTTTTGCCTCCATCGAAACGTAGTCGCCATGGTTAGCTTCAAACCCGGGTACTCCGCTACAGTATCATTACCACTGCAGCACCCCGGCGGGGCACTCTTGCTTGCACTTTTTGTCACCTCGGTATCTATAGCGACTGCCGGCTTCTCATACCCTGCTGAGGGATGGCCATATTGTCAATGCTCTGGTACAGACAGCTAGCCTCACCGACATTGCCATTATGTGTTAGCTTTTTAAATCGCTCGCACACCGCGCCACGCTTCTGTGGTCACAGGAGCAGTCCTTGGATTATGGCAGAATGTGCTTCCACCTCGGTGTCTCTCGCGACTGCCGATTTTTCATGCCCTGGTGCCCTGCTGACATCAAGCTATCGTAACGGACATCTCGACTACACACGTCCTTTGGTGCAGCAACAGCAGGAGATTTTTTGCACCCTTTCCGGAAATGGCCGTACCTTCAACACTCCAGTACAGATAGCTGGCATCATCGACATCGCCACACGTGTTAGCCTTTTAAATGGGTTGCACACCGATCCGCGCTTGAGTGGGCACGGAGCAGTCCTCCGATTAAGGCTCCTCACAATCCCCCTTGTGTGACGCAGATGTGTAAAACGTTTTCTCTGTTTACTAAACGGTGAGATAATCGTTGTTTATTTCTGCTTCTTTGCCCTCCGGGTTTTTTATGAAAGTGTGCGCGAATGTTTCTCGATACCATTATCGCTCCTATAGTAAGGGAACGTTGTTGCAATCCCCGTTCTTGACAAGGTACGCGCTCTCAATGCCTGCTAGATATCGAACCTTTGCAGGTCAACCCTTTCGAAAAAAATCGGTGTCTTGTTAAACTGTTGAAGGATATTCAAGCGCGTTCGCTCCGGAATAGTGTCAAATGGAACGAGCAGCCGACGTAAAAAGCATAAAAAACGGGCAGGAGGCATTCGAAACTTAAGTGACAGATTTTCAAAAACAGTTGGTCGACTAGGAAGCACGGACCGAGTCCATCGACCAATTTCAGCACGAAATAACCGCCTTTCAACAATCTGTCAGGCAATTAAAAAACGCTAATGAGCTACTTTTTTGTTTGGACGAATATGAAGATCAGCTGCTTCGCCATATTCTGATTTTTCATGGCCTTCCTGACAATAGCGAAGCGTGCGAAGAAACTGCAGAAACAATATCTGCTCTTTCATTCGTCATGGACTCCGTTCCGACGCGATTGAACGTGCCCACTGCTTAGAAATTTGCTCGTGAAATAACACCCACCCCCTCTTTGTAACATTTCTAAATTACAAGACTAAACAAACGTTCTTTCTTTGCCTAAAGAGTTTAAAGGAAATAAAATATCTGTCATTACTACGCTGCCGCTCGCATGGGTCGTAAAAGCCTCATTCAATTCGACAGAAGCCAACTGCGCTAAAAAGATAATTATCAACTAGAAAAGCTATGTGTAATGCCCAACCTGTAATAGCGTACACAAGGTTGAATAACAGGAAAAACGCACCAATACCCACGTGGGCCAATAATCAGTAGGAAGGAGCGAGGAGCAGGGGCCTTTGTACATTTTCATCCACATTACCTGCAACAGGCCTTTTTGGCAACATAAGAAGCACACTTAACAAACGCAACACACTTTCAACTCTGCCATATGTTCCGCTCACATCATAGCGGTAACGTTCGTACCTTGAAATTAATGATGTCATCAGTGGTGTTGTATGTCGCACCTTGAAATTAGCTGGGACACCAGCAATAGTGTAGTATGTCGTCCATTGAAAGTCATAATGATTAAGTAATGTTACGTATATCATACCTTGAAATGAATGATGAAATTAGCTGTGACACCAACACTGAAATGAATGATGTCATCAGGGGCGTAGTCTCTCCTGCCTTTAAGTAATGATGATGTCATCAGTTGTGTAGCATCGCACATATCATCCTGATATATCGATATCAACAAACATTTGGAAATGCTTTGTGCTTCAGTTACTCTTATGCCTCAAACAATAATCACACAAATAACAACTGGTATAGGTAACGGATACGATTCCATCCCCTCTGGAACTCTGAAGCCGCACAGTCTTTTGCGCCCGCCATGCAAGACAAGTTCACTTCAGCATTGCCGGCGTTCCACCCAAAGCCCTATTCTCGCGTCTTATGGCAGTGTGACCCTTACCTGTTCAGTGGCACGGCTGACCAAGGTGTCGACGATTGGCTGTCATGATATGAAAAAGTAAGCGGCTACAAAAGGGATGAATTTGAGTAACGTCATGTTGTTCCGTCGGACGTGCCGAACCGCTGGTTTCGCAGCCATGAAGCTGGCCTATCAACATTGGTCGGAATTTAAGAATTTCGCGGAAGTATTCCGCCCCCGGCTGTGCGTAAGCTTCCTGCCGAACAATGCTTACATGATCGTGCTCAGCGCACCGATGAGACGTTCACAAGTTCCATTGAGGACATCGTTGACCTCTGTAGCAGCGTCTACCTGGTCATGACGGAAACGGATAAAATCAGTCACATCCTGAAGGGTATTACTGAGGACGCCTTTTAGATGCTGCTTGTTGCAAATTCGTGCGAGAACCTGCATTAAGAACAAAGGAGGAAGAACAGATTTGGGACAGAACGCGCACGGGAGAGAGATTGAGTGCCATTTTGCAAGATTGACGGTAATGGGGACAGCCGGGGATTAAACGCACTCAAAGGCGGCCCGATGTATACTTTCCCTCTTCACTAATTTTGGTGCCGAAACTCAGGAGAGCAATGTGAGCTCCTCCATCGATCTTTCCAAGAGGCTGCAAATGACCGCGAACGACCCTCCGGGAAGATACCAGGCTCTCCACAAAAAACCCCACTGGACAGAGACGAAGAGGGCTTCAGCGAGACACCATGCAGTGTAACAAAAGGAAGCGAATCATTCAACGAGCTTTTCAGACCCGGCTGTGCAGATTAAGGCAAGCTGACATTTAAATTCTGAAGCAGGAGATATTCTTCCGTTAAAGCTTATTCATGCGAGGTTGGAAACATGTAACGACGGCCTACACGTACTAAACGAGAAAATGCATGCTCTTAAAGTTGACGTTTTGTCCAGAAAACATAACAGCTGTATAAAAGTATGAGGTGGCGGCCACGCGAATGATAACGCTCATCTGCAACCACATTGAGGGCCTTCAGGCGCATACCCCTGCAGGCAACAGCCTTCGTTATATGGTGAAAACAGCTGATCAAAACGTTACAGCACTAGTCCCAAAGCAGGTCATCGTCTCTCGCCTCCTGCCGAAGAAAACGATGCCAACGAAGCACTATGCGGTGGTTCAGAGGCGCATAGAGTGCGACGGCGCGAAGCCGGTTTATATCCATGGCGTCCCGAGTGAAATGTAGGTCCCGGCTAACATTGCAGAGATTTTCAGTTAGCGGCGGGGCACCTGATGTTGTATAAGCAGTTGTGTCAAAAAGGGAAGAGAAATACATAGGTCCCAGTATGCAGACGAGCCACGCTAGCGCAGACAATATTCACGATTTCATGGCAAGTGAGGTTGACGCCGCGCATGATGCCAGGGACGATGTTCGCGATTAATCGCGCGCGCATGAAGAAACGGGTGATTCGGTACTAGCGAAAACCAAGTACAAACACTCGAAGCCCATTCTGTGATACCGGCGCGTATGTGCATGAGAAGAGGGCAGACCAATGAATAGCAGCAACTAAGCTGTACAAGCTGGCTGTGTCACGCCCGAAGCTGCTCACCGATATAAGGTTCGTGCCGCCTGCGGCATTGTGCGATCGTACTGCACTAAAAGCTTCTATACGCTTACAATGAGAGAGCGCCTATTGTGATTATCGGGACACTTATCCCGCATAGATGGCTTGTGCAGCCGCTTGTGCAACCGCTCTCACACGGGGGTACATGTCTGCACTCCTAGTGGACACACCGATTTGTTTGCCACGCTGACTGTGCACTTTCCTTGGTGGCGGCCTTATGTAGAGATGGTCAGCGCGAGAAAGTCATTTGAAGAGTTTTTTCTATCTCTGAAAGTGGAGTGTTTGCATGTGCCGAAATTTAAAAATGGCTCAGTCCGCGCGGGTGGAGTCGGTGGAGCATGAACAAATAGTGTTCAAGGTGACTCTTACACAGAACTGAGTGAATTGTGTACCAATTTGCCTCATATCAGTGGTTATCCTTCATTGGGTTTTGAAGCACTCATGCTAAAGCGCTCTTGAGGGATACGAGGGATGAGGGATGGAATATGTGTCAGTGTGCTAGAGAGGGATGGCATCAATCTGTGCACCTAGAACTTCGAGATGCAACTGTTACAGCGTTGAACTTACCAGGATATTCTGATGAACAACGCTGACGAACGATGCTGATGAACTGATGCTTATGGTGATAAACTCACCAGTTTATTTGTTAAACTTACAAGTGCATGCTGATGAGATCAATTATCGTATGTTACAGTGAAGTCGGACGAAGGCACAGCTAGACCTTCGTGCCGGAAAACATGGCTCTAACTAACGATGTCATCCAAGCACGTCACCTGGAAGCAGAGCAACTGGTGTCACAGCCGATACCTGCAGAGGTGGTCCTTCGGTCCTCATCCAGCAGAATCGGACGGCGTGAAGATTTACCAGAGCTACGACGAGCTCCACAAGTAGCTTGCGTCTACGCGGCACTCTAATGATGCCGACGAGGACCTATCCGCACTGCCGCTGGGTGGTTCTACAACTTCTGAAGTCAGTCTGTTCAATCAACAGGTCAAAGATTTATTCGTGAAAAGGTCGCACGTCAACTCTCACCTATTCGCCATTTTCAAGACTCTGGCCATCTCACTCCTGAACTGGCTCTGTCTATGGCCCTCGCTATACGTCATGTCGTGCTAGAAGAACACGCCACTGCTGTCTTGCTCTCCAACCCCGTGCTGCCGCCAATGAAGGTACCTCTGACATCATCATCATCATCGTAATCATCATCAGCCTGACTATACCCATTGCAGGGCGAAGGCCTCTCCCATATTTCTCCAATGAACCCGGTTCTCCGCTAGCTGCATCCACTTGACCTCTGCAAACTACCTAACCTCATCCGCCCACCTAACTTTCTGCCGCCCCCTGCTACGTTTTCCTCTCCTTGGAACCTCTCACATACACCCATATAATGGCTAGAGCTCCCATTTCACCCATAGCTGGTCCCTACTGCACGTCCTTACACTTCCAATACCGGGTATGTATGGCACGGGAAGTGCAATCGGGGAAGGCCGGCGCAGTTTTCTAGGTGACTGCTTTGACTTAGTAAAAGCACGATACGATCCCACATAGTGAGAAAGGAACTTTTCCTTGAGCCCAACGTGGCGAGGAAGCACCCAGAGCAATACAAAACACCCAGGTGAGAAGGAGCTGTTGAGGTGACGGTGGTTGTAGTGCTCTTGCCAGGAAGCATGAGAAGCTTAAAAGTTTGATTGGGCAACTTGGCGAGCATCATCGGACACGGGCAATGGTTTCAGGTTGTACTTAGAATATGGGAGACCAGATGTTCGAAACAGTGTGTCAAGAGGTAATTCAGCCTCACTGCCGTGCAAAACGTAAAACGGTGAGTAGCCGGCAGAGTCGTAACGGGATGATTGGTTTGGTTTGGTTTGTGGGGTTTAACGTCCCAAAGCAACTCAGGCTATGAGAGACGCCGTAGTGGAGGACTCCGGAAATTTCGACCACCTGGGGTTCTTTAACGTGCACTGACATCGCACAGCACACGGGCGCCTTGCTTTTCGCCTCCATCGAAAAGCTGCCGCCGAGAGCTATATATGCAAATGTAACATATGGGAGGGCGAAGTCCCTGTCACGGTAAACAGAGGAGATGCACATGGTGAGCTGCCAGTAAGAGTATGATTAAGCTGCTCAGTGAGGCCGTTAGTTTGTAAGTGGTAAACAGTGATCAAATTGTGTTCAGCTGAGCCCGCACGAAAAATGTCGTCCAAAACGCTGAAAAGAAAAGGCGGCTGAAGTCAGTGAGGAGTTGGCAAGTAGCTCCATGATGAAGAATGTCATGAATAAGAAAGTCGGCGACATCAGCGGAAGTACCCTAGGGAGCGCGCGCAATATCGCATACCAGATGGCATAATATGTGGCTACTGCAACTCATCTATTGCTGAAGTGGACTCAGGGGATGGCCCGAGACGGACCGAGCTGGCACACTAGAACTACTCTGGAGGGATGTCAGTGGGCTGAAGAAAGCTAGCCGGAAGAGATGCAGGCCACTCGCGACGCTTACACTCGTCGCAAGTAACAACGCAATCGAGCACTGAGCGGTAGAGGCCACGCCTGAAGAACCGGCAACATTTGCAGTCATACATGTCAGTAAAGCCTAGATAGCAAGCAGTCGGGAAAAGATGAAGTTCGTGGAGAACGACTGCTTGATAGTCCATGGGGACGACTAGAGGAAAGTCAGGACCAGTAGGCTGAAGGTTCTGGTGGTCTAAAATGCTGTCGACGTGAGCAGAGTGGTTCAGTAAAGGAAAGGATCGGTTAGGGCGGACTTCAGACGATCTGGAGAGGAGATCCGCATCCCGATGCTGTTATCGCCAATAGTTACAAATGATGATAGAGAGAACAGATCAATGGCGCATGCACTCATGGGAGTATCAGTATGGGCAGCAGGGTAACGAGACAGGCAGTCGCGTCTGTGCAACCTGGAGGATTTTTTAGATTAAAGCATACTAGTATGCTTGGAGTCGTAGCGCCCAAGGCCCGAGATGATCAATAAGATCCTTCAAAGAAGAAAGCGAGCACAATGGATGATCTGTGACAACTGTAAATGTCTGCCTATATAGATAGGGTTAAATGTTTCCAGCAGCCCAGATGGGACCCGAGCACTGTCGTTCGATAACGGAGTAGTTCTCAGAAGGGGACAGAAGGCGGTTGGCATACGCACGATAAGTTCCAGATTGGCGCTGGGAAAGTGTGATCCCGATACCATGGCCACTGGCATGAGTGCTAACTTCTGTGGGAGCTGAAACACGAAAGTATGCCACAGTGAGGTGGTATAAGCTGGGCAAAAGCTTGCTCCAGGAGGACCCCCAAAAAAACCTACACCCTTTTTAAGAAGATATGAGAAAGGCTGAGCAATGTCAGCGAAATCTTAAATGAATACGAAAATAGAAACAAAGGCCCAGAATCTTTGGACGTCATTTCTCGAACGGGGCACAGGGAAATTCATTACTGCTCAGATCTTGTCTAGATTGGGACGATCCCATAACCTAGTCTATTGAGCTGACATGATAGACAAAACGGCATTTTGAAGCGCTGAGTATAGTCTAACTTGGCGGAAGAGTAAAGAACTTTAGAGAGTTCTGCCATGTGGGTGAAAACGTGGGTGAAAACAGAAGGACATCGTCTGAATAGCACTGGCAACACCATTTAAAGCCTTACAGCAAGGAGTCTGTCATGGGTTCGAATGTGGCAAACGGGATCTTCTCACGGTTCCGGTCAGCCACTACAATTTGCCAGTAGCGAGATCGTAGGTCTATGGGGGAGAAGAATTTGGCTCCGTAGAGGCAATCTAGGGCACAGTCAATTCGAGGACGGATAAACATCTTTTTATTGATCTTATTAGGACGACAGTAAACTACATATCTAAGCACAACGACCCATATTTCTATTTGACCAGGACGATGGGCAAAGGCCAGGGACTGTGAGAGGTTACAATAATGTTCTTCAGCATTTGTCACTTCCACCTGGATTACCTCTTGTTCTGCATGGTAGACCCGGTATGGTCGATGGCGGATAGGAGGGGCGTCGCCGGAGCCGAAGCGGTGCGTGACAGTAGGAGCTTTGCCGAGGACGCTGTTTTGAAGATCGAAGATGTCGAAGTAGGAGTCTAGAAGTGCGCGCAGCTGACAAGTTCGGGCAGGGAGCAAATTTCAGGGTTGATATCAATGCCATGAACGCGTCAGCCGAAGTAGGATCGTAGGAAGGGGGCTGCAGAAGCTGGGGCATGGTCAGTGCGATTTCTGACAGAACAGACAGCAGGCGAGAGGTCCACGTTTGCATATTTTTTATGCACGACGGCCTTAATGAAACATCGGCCAACGGATGGCTGGGGACGGTGCGTTGGTGTGGCACAGTTTCACAGGTCTCCTTTTCGGGGCGAACTATCTGGGTGAGGGCATTGGTGATGTTGACGGGCTAGGCAGGGGTGACAGTTTGTTGTTGCTGCGTAATACACAATGTGGCAGTCATATAGGGAAGTCGCTGCAACTGGAAATATGCGTCAGCTCTTAACTTGCTGAAAGAGATGTCACTCCTTGCCGACGGCATCACACAGTATCAGAGCTCTTGCAGAGTAGCACATGGAACGCGTCGTCCGCAGTCCATTATAGGATGTGGCCAACCTTTGCAGATTCCACAAGGCGGTGTCAACCTGGCTACATACAGCTAGCACGTCTTGAATGAAGGTGATGAAGCTTTCAATGGTGGACTGCGCAAGCGATTGTAGGTGTGTCTGGACTGTCCTTTTCAGAGCATCTGGTGGTACAAAAAGAGCGCGAAGTTTTGTAGCGAAAAGCCACACTACGCGGTTCAGAGCCGGGTGTTGCGTGTGCGAGATCCGCCAGTTCTGTGCATGCGCGAACACCAAGTGACGTTACTAGAGACGCAGGTACGTCGCCTCCTCGCCGCAACCATCGCCGACTCCGCTGCCTGACCCACATATGCGCCGCGTGCTACTACGCATGCGCGAGGAGGGTGCGCAGCGTGTATATAACGCGCTTGATGGAGAACACGGGTGCGATCGACAAGACAGCAAAAGAGACTATGGCTGCTACTACACGACACAGCCAGCTCCCAAGTGACTACCTCTGGATCGGAAGAACTATTTCTCATCTCTTCTGCTTGGTTGGGTCGGGTCGGGTCGGGTCGGGTCGGTCGGTCGGTCGGTCGGTCGGTCGGTCGGTCGGTCGGTCGGT
>JAJIZL010039129.1:65892-90185 GCA_023969395.1 Amblyomma maculatum
GGTCGGTCGGTCGGTCGGTCGGTCGGTCGGTCGGTCGGTCGGTCGGTTGGTTGGTTGGTTGGTTGGTTGGTGGTTGGTTGTTTGGTTGGTTTAACGTCAAAAAGCGACTCAAGCTATGAGAGACGCCGTAGTGGAGGCCTCCGGAAATTTCGATCACCTGGGTTTTTTAACGTGCACTGACACCGCACAGCACACGGAGCGTCCGTGTGCTGTGCAATGTCATACCCTTTAAGGGTATGGCGCTCTCGCGTCATACCTTTAAAGGATGAGCTTAGGTGTCTCTAATAATGTAGCACCTTTCACTGACAGAGCGTGATAGGGGAGTAATGTAGCAGGCAAAAGAAGCTTCTGTCATTGCTTTCGCAATTCAACTAGGGTTAACCAGAGCTGAACCACAATTTTTTTTCTTTTTTGACAAACTTCAAGCTCTGGAGACGTAGGAGTCGCTGCAATCGCAAGTACCTAAGAGCTGCAAATGCCTTTATTTGGAGGAATTGTCATTTGTGGCAAAACCAGTAATCGTGTTTCAAATCTCGGAGTAGGGGGTGAAAGAAAAGAGTGTGTGCGGACACTCCGCACGTAGCGATGTAGGTACGCAGGTGAGGTCTCTGTCGAGAATGCGTGAAACCAGTAGTGCGATGTAGGCGAAGAGACACTCGCGGAAGCTCACGGTACTAAGATCTCACTTCGCTATATTACGTCACATATCTTGCAACCATATCAAGCTAATTCGCATTACAATCTATATTGAGCGCCTGATTTCAAATAATTTATTACACAAAGCTACCATGTGTTAAAGTGTCCGGAGTTTTATCAGCCTTGCTCCGAACTAAACAAGCATATTCACTTATTTAAGGGAACTCTTTATATCCTGACATGGAAACCACTCAGCATATCGAACAGTCTCATATATGTCGGCAGACCCCAAATAAAAATCCGATTCTGCAATCCGACTGTGGAGTTTCAGAAAGATGTGCAGCTTCCGATGGAGAGGTAACGAAATTGTTATAACCGCCACAACTATTTATGCCTTGTTTGTCGAATACCGCAGACATACCATGTCTTGCGAGCGCCAAGAAGGCAGACGCAAAAGCCAACCACGTACGGCCAGTGAGGCCCCCTTGACGCTTCGCAAAGAGTCCACTCACTCTCTTTCTGTGACTGAGATGAACCTAAGACCATACACGCACCTCCCCTTTTGCAGCTGTTGAAAAAATGTAAATTTTATTTCTGAAGTACTGCCTGCATGTAAGTAAAAAAAACCTGTGTCTGAAATCGATTTCACCTTTCCCTTTCCGAAGGTTCACACACGTAATCGCGACAGATGCTGTCCTTTTCCTTTCCTGTACACCAATTAGAGAACTGCGGTGAACTTTGATGCGTTCAGTGGATCGCTCATTGTGTTCGAAAATGGACCCACAATGAACAGTGTGCAGTAGCCACACTAACACGTTCGCATTTCTCCGCTGCAGATTCTTTAGGGCTTTCGGAACGCTTCGTGCTGCAACACATGTAATGCGTGGGCTGGAGGCATGACCGCTCTTAACACAGCAAAATAGCGTTTAACCGTTGAAAAACAGCAAGCACGATCGCGCGAGATTTCTCAACTGAAAGACGCGAAGCTGAAGGCGAGAAAATAACAACGACGCCAATCACGATGGCACATATTACTGGAATATGTTCAGCTTCCCTGATACCCAATAATTGGCATAATCGCATGAACCACTGCCTTTCTAGGGCAGAGGATATATAATTCATCATGCCTGTCGGACGGTAACGCAAGATCTCTCGAATTCTATTCAGAGCCTTGCTTACACGCAGCCTTTCCAGCTACTTAAAATAAACATGATCAACGACAGTTGAATGTAGCTATATTTACTAAATATTGACGATACTCTTCTTTCCAGCCTTTCCTAACCTTGGCTCGTACTGGCATTATGAGTAAGTAACGACATCATCTCTTTCCATGCCTTTCGGCACTAACTGGGTCTCAGCCGTCATATTCTGCTGATCTGCCGACAGGAAACTTCATGGGCCAGCGAGGGTCATCACCCTTTTCGGAAAGTCATTCTCTTCGAAGTAGGATGGACAGTTGGGCGAGTTGGTACAATTGCATAGTGGGTGGAACAGCGCGAAAAGACGAAACACAAGAAGAGACGCACAACACACGAGCGCTGACTCTTTGGTCATTTCGCATGCAGTCATGCCTGTCTTCATAAACCACATTTTATCGACTTTACCATTTTTCATGTCCACACTTGGCACCATCGCTCGTCGTTAACAACCAGGGAAAATAGACATCCAGCATGTCAATTAAGACTGGGGATATAAAAACGGCAGAGGAGGTGGCAATAGCTTTAGCCATCACGGAAGCAAACGGAAACAAGAGCTGTACAATAGTAACACACTCACAGGCCGCATGTAGAAGCTTCCTACGGTAAAAGATAAGCCGGCAGGCTGGCACCCTCCTCATGGAGGCGACAAAACTTCTAAATCAAGCGGAACGTGCTATGGGGACCTGCCCACGGAGGAGTGGAGGGAAATCTTAAAGTCGACGCGATTGTTTGAGCCTAGACAAACCGAGCGAGCGACGACAAGAGGAAACCAACAATACTCCCAACAGCTACGGAGAGCTCACCGATTTTGTAAGTTAGGGCGCCGTAAATACCTGCTTCCCCACAAGACACTCACAAAACATCAGGCAACTACCAGCAGACGGCTACAAACAAACTCATACCTAAGTCGCTACGTACACAGTAAGATCTGGCCTACACTATACACTCCACAATGAGTGCGGTACGGAGAGATAGCCACCCTCTACCACTCCACACGGAGCTGTCCGGCGTGCCCGATAGCGCCTAAAATAACAAACCCCTAACCAGCAAGATCCAGTAACGCTGATTGAGTGAGCTGAATAGGCAGCAAGACCCATTGAAATCCTGTACCTAGGAACACCTGTAGCTCAAGACCCCAACCCCTGAACCCCTTCTCATTTTGAGGCAATGAAGGTTTATACTACTACTACGTCATATTGAGAAGGCAAGCTACATAAGATTTTAAACACATCTGAATGTATTTTCTGAAATGCATAAGTTGCAGAAAGAACTATGCGCAAGGCTGAAAAGAATAGGCAGCTCTATTTAGTCTTTTCATTAGCCAAAGCAGCACTGACAGTTTTCGCAAGTGTAATGCAATAATAATGTCGGCAAGATGTAAGGCCACGCACACATCCCGACTCGTATCCCATATTACCACAGAGCATATAGCGAGTTTATACCACGTCTTTATAATAAGTTCCGTGCCCAGCCGTCTGTCAGTAAAAACACAGCATGGTTTAAATGAATAAACACCTCAACGTAGACTATTCCACCATACCAGTAATCACGTATTCACGCGCATCACAAAACTGCATAATATATAGTCATATGTAAAAAAAGCCACAGACAAATGTATCCTGCCTTGCATAATATTCAAAAACAAGGCTACATAATAGCTTTAACATGTCTCATTAATGAAATCGTTCTTTTTGCGGTCATCGGTCAAAAATGCTCTTCAGAAGGTATGTACGTGCTGATATATGCATAAGTTGTAGGAAGAATCATGTGGATGGCTGAGAAAAATAGAAATCTGTATTGAAACTGTTCATCAACCATAACAGTACTGACAGTTCTCACAAGTATCAATGGAACTATACACATCATACATCATATTAACATAAAAAGCCACAAAACACATCTGCATAATTTTGAACACACAGGCTACATACTGTTATTTACCACATATATATGCTATGAAGGATAACGAAATGTACAATGCCGTTGACTAGACCATCAAACGCGCTTGGCCCGCTGCTATTATTAAAATCCATTTCATCGCATTATCTTCGGTTCTCTTTTCATTGACCTGCAGCCCCATTACATTTTATTGTGGTTGCGTGATCCCCTCATCATCATTATCATCATTCATTATATCCATAATGTCCCACGGTGAGGTAACGAATCAAAAAACATTTAGAGGGTCTCCTAAATGCCTATTAAGAGCAGAATGACGAAAGCCTGCTCTTCCTCTCCTGTTATTTGCTTCTCATCGTTTGCCTATTATCGATATTAATTTCAGGGCTACATGCAATTGTAATTTGTCCAGTAAAAGGAAGGCTCAGTATCTGTTATACTTTCTCCGGGAAATGTGTTTGGATGGCACATTATCACGCCTGTCGCGTGTCGTTCTTTGGTGCGCGTTTAAGTGTGTGATTGCAAATGGCAGGAATGCTAGGCAGAACACATCTCGCGGAAACTCACGGAATATCACACATCCAGCGCACAGATCTTTCCACTTTCCTCTGTCCAACTACGCGATTCAGGTGTCCACAGAACAAACGTCACAGATACTCCGCCTTTTCTTTCCCGTGAACCAATTGGCCGCAGAGGCGCATTTTCGTTATGGTCGTGGCCGTTTCGTGGTCGCAGCGCTCCTTGCGCCGCTGCCTAGCAACCACTGATTTCTGTGGACACCTGAACGGCATGGCAACAGTCCCAGGTTGGCATTGCATGTATGTTGCTTTGCGGGAAGTGAAGGCACAGTATCTGTCACATCCCAGTCGAAAACAACTACAGAACTGTATCAAAAATACGACCAAATATCCAGTAGTTCTGTCGTAACCAACAAATTTTTCTGTTGTTCAGTAGTACTTTTCTGAAGTTCTGTAGTTTTTCTGTAGTATATTTATGTTTTATGTAGCTCTGTGGCACTTTTCCGTTGTAACTACAGAAATTTTAATTTTACTACAAAACGTTCTGTTGTCACAAGTTTCCCGTCAAAAATCACACAGAAATTCTGTCGTGACTTTAGAAAATTTTCTGTAGTTTTTTCCGTCTGGGATTTGTTCATATGGCTGTTCTTTCTCTTTCTACTTTCACTAGCGCCTTGCTCCTTCCGTCTACATCACGGTTCAGAGTCCAATGAGCAAGTGTAACAGATACTACACCTTTCTTTTCTTATTAGGTATCTTGTGATAATAGTGATCGTGAGGTTGTGATGACGGTGATCTCAGGGCGAGTGCGCGGGGGGTACGTGGGAAAGAAGTTCGGCCGCGATCGGGATGAGTCAGTGCGCGTGAGTTCTTTCCAGGGAGGAGAACAGGACTGGCTTCAAAGGCCTGCTCGCCAGCACCTGACGCACACCTGGCCCGGGATCTGGTGCCGCACAGCGCTCCGCCATCCTGTGGGCAACCCGCGGGGGCTGCCCACAGGATGGCGACATGTACCTGACATGTGAAATAACATGTCAGGTACCTTGAATCCTACAAAATTCTTATTTTGACTTCAGTTCCTGGACCACACCGCACGGCTGCACGCCAGTCTCCCAAATACCGCCAACCTCACGTTCTTCCATTTTCTCCTTCATCGACAAGACACCAAACGATGATAGACCCAACAAACACTTCACGCTGAAGCCCGACCCATACGGTAGTGCGTGACCATGAGACACGACAAATGATAGCTCGACAAAAAACACCAATCCCAGACCCCAACACAAGTGATGTAATCGCCCTTTCTCAAGCCATTCAATGCTGGTCCGTGCGTCGGCCTTCATATCTTGCTGACCAGTAGATCGAACGCTTGATGATGGTTCAGGGTTCATCAGACGGTTATCATCATAGCGGTACGTTGTTCTCCTAGACTATCTATTTCACCCAACCAGTCAAGCCCGTCGACAAGCCACATATCAGACGTATTTCTACATTCATTTATACCCGCTTTCGGAATGACAGTTCTGCGGCAGCGGATACTGTTATAGAGCCATTTGTGGGAAGTAGCGTCCGCGTAACCACGCCGCCTTTAATAAAAAGTATATCATTTCGATCGCTCACACATTTTAATGCCTTGCACCACATATTAAAATAAATTCGTTATTATCCCGACCATCGGCAAATAACGCTCTTCGGGAGTTACACATTGTCCAAAATGCACGTCAGCACTGCTTTTACATAAATGAAGAAACAAATATGCAAATGGCTAGGCAAGACAGAACCTCTATTGAGACTACTCAATCACATCAGGACTTAAAGTGCTGACGCGCATTGAGCGGCTGTGCACCCTCCTTCGCAGGTAAAGGTGAGATGACTGAATACTTGCTGATATTACATTCACAAGAATTTACGCAATTAAAACCGTGCTGTTTCGGTTGCTACTGACGTTGTGAACCACACAAAATTTATTGCCAGGTCTGCATAATCCAAGGTGTATATCACTGCTGTGTTTGAGTGTGGCAAGGAAAGCAAAATGCTTGGCAAGACGAAAACCCGCTGTGGTGAGTGTTCAATCCCTTCAGCACTGATAGTGCTGATGCACTTCATGCAACTATGTATTTAATGCATCATATGCTCAAGAGGATGTGAACAATTCTGTGGTTTAAAATTGCGCCGAACATAATCTCTTACAAACATATAAACAATTAATCACAGTCCATAGTTACCGTTTACGCCGGCGCACCTTGTCACTGCGCGAGAAGACCAGAGAAGGCTCCTGGCGCGAACCCACGGCGCGAGCAAGATAGTATAATGAGGATCGCAGCCGCCGGTCGGTGCTAGAATGTGTTCCTTGTGACCATGCCCAGTGCTCTCTGTGCACGACCGTTCACCCTTAACATTACGCTACGAGAAAAAAAAACTGATCAATTCGAAACACCAACACATAGCAATAGAAAGAAGGCGAAGAATTGTGCAGTGACGCAGGTAGGAGTATTCTCATCATGCCGTCAGCTATTAAATGGTATTGTCGCCATCAACCATCATGCATAACCTTTCAACGTGCCGCCGCGCAGTATCTCTACAGTCCGGTACAACACAAGGAAACAGCTACATTGAAAACGAAGCCCTCCCACCCAATAACGCCAAGAGAATTCCGTAACGCCGTGATTAACATCGTTTTGCACCCCGTGCTTCATGCTACCAAGAATAAAGCACCTCGGCACGGTACTCGGACGCACGCCGTCACTGAGGGGCAAACGTCTCTTTTTCATTCTGTTTTATCCGACTATAGCAGCTCGCGTTACTCTACTCGCTCATACAGAATGCTATAAAACCGCAATAAGAAAGAGTGTCCGGGACTGCGGCATTTCGTCAAGGCTATTCACCATGTTTTCTTAAGAGATATTCTCAGTCATTGAGACAGTTAGGGATAAAACTCTATGGAGGATCACTTTACTTAGCTTGGATTAGCTCATAACATTTCTTTGAGGTCACTTTATTTTTCGTTTGGTCTTGTCGGCTCGTTCACCGTTGAAAACAAAAAAGAAGCCTCTCGAAAAATGTGGAGGTGACGATTCCGCATGCCTGCTAACAGCACACGGGTCCGGTCCTCGTCTGTGTCTGTGACCATGAAGTCGCTGCAAGTAGACTCCAGGCTCTCGAAAGTTTAGATGCATTCGAGCGCACCGGCGCAGAGAGGTATATTAACGATTTGGAAGCCGCTTGGGTTGCACGCGGTCTTTCCCTCCCAGCACTCCTCTCATTTTGGGGCTTTCTAGTGAATATGTATATAGGAGTGCGCCACGCTGTAGGTACTTGGTCACGGTTTGGTGGAGGAAACAGGTAGGTCCCGGCTTTGAAAAAGCCGTGATGAGTGAGCTGTGGCTCAATTATTGTATAGCGTGCCAGCTTCCGTGCCAGCGCCGTGCTCAGAACTAAGTTTTAGGGCGAACGCCTTTCTGTCTCACGAGCACCGTTACAAGAACTTGTCACCAGATAGTGTTCATACAACTAATAAAAATTTTAAACAAAAATAAATTAAAATTGTGATTTATGTAGGTCTTCAACCTGTTCGACCGGTGTGCGAAATCAAACATTCAAAACGTACAATAAACGTTTTCACCACCACCCCCCCCCCTCCACTACGCTGCTTCGATGTTTGAAGCTGAGTAAAGGTTCGTCTAGTGAATGCAGATATGTGTTACAATGCAGCTGGCGGTTTACGCGTGACGCAGTTGAACCAATGTAGTGATGAAGCCCAAGGAAAAGCGTGATCATCAACACAACCAGCAACACACTACCAAACAACCAAACATAATCACTTCCATCTCTTATGTCCACACTCTGTATTGTTTATTATCGCGAGGACAGAGCACAAGAGGGGAACGGGCTGCACATGTCTGCTAGAAGGAAAGCCACACTTATTTTTTACCACCTATAAACAATAAATT
This sequence comes from Amblyomma maculatum, assembly GCA_023969395.1. Classification (NCBI taxonomy): domain Eukaryota; kingdom Metazoa; phylum Arthropoda; class Arachnida; order Ixodida; family Ixodidae; genus Amblyomma; species Amblyomma maculatum. The sequence goes on from JAJIZL010039129.1 coordinate 74,092, forward strand.
TGTTCCCGGGCCTGCGGCCAGTACGCTCTTCGAAAGCCTGTATTTTAGCAAATGCATATTGCCACTTCATCAGTTGTAGAAACTTTGGCATGTACAGATGTATTCGGCACCTACATGGGGACCATTGAACTATGACAGTATTCACGCGCATCGCTTGCTTCATACTTCATATCCACAAACAGAGAAACCATAGGTAAACGTGACATGCATCCTATCCATAGGTCCAGCTACGTAACAGTTTTAAAGCGTCTAAATAAGAAATGTTGTTCAATTCGCGGTCTTTGGTCACAAATTCTCTTCAGAAAGCCTGTATTTTCTGAAACATCATTTGAAGAAAGAACCACATGAATGACTAAGAAATATAGTGACCTGTATTTATTCAATTGTGAAAACTGCCACTGTAAACTTCATACGTTATATTTGTATACAGCAAAGCCATGAACGTGGACTTGAATTCTACTAAACACGTAAACTACACCTATTGGTTTTTTGCACATATTGCCACCTGGTGTTCTGAGAAAAGGACGCTGAAATTGGCTATTGTGCTGTGTGCGGAACTCGTGCTGTGTGCCGAGCACGGGTCATTCGAATTCACTATCACAGCCGCCCCTCGACCTGTCATGCAAGCCCAGCTTATTACACTCTACAGAACCCACGACTGCCTAATCTTTTCAAAGGCAGTCAGATTGAAGACGTCGAAGCCTGGTTCGTCCAGCTTTAACGAGTCGCATCATTTAACGGACGACGCCGCGAAGCTTAGGAACGTCTTCTTCCGCCTAGGAGATTGCTAGTACATGGTACGCCCTAACATCACGGAGAGCTAGTACTGTCGGTGCATCCTGCAGACCTACACCAGAGCGGATCACCGAGAACGAGCATAAAGGGCTTCACACTCTCCTATGCAGACGCCGAACGAAACTGTAACCACGCACGCGGAGGACATGACCAGGCTATTCCGACGATCGGACCCAGCCATGCCTGAAGACCAAAAGGTGCGCCATCTCATGCGCGGCGATAAAGAGCAACTCTTCGCTGGCCTCATGCGCAATCCATCGAGCACGATTGCCGAGTTTCTTACGCAAGCAATCATGATTGAGAGAATGCTCTAGCAGTGGTCTACGACCCACGACGGGCTGGTACTCCCCGCTTCTCTCATAAAGCCACTTTCGGCCTTCGGGGCGACCCAAGATCTTGTTTGCGACATCATCCGCTCCTGTTTGCGCGAAGAGCTTCAGATACTTTTCGGCGCACCCTAGCCAACGGTCGGCTCTGTCGCTAGCATCCTCCGCGAAGAGCTTCAGCAAGCATTTAAGCCTTCAGTACCGTTTGATGACCCGCCATCCGTTTCCACTGAGTACTATCGACCAATGTTTGCGGACGTCTTGCGATGCCCTCCACCTGATTCCACACCATTACTCTCCGACTGAGGCCGCTGTTGTCGGAAAAACCGAAGATCATCCGCCGCCGATATATAGATAGGCTGATTTCTCACAAGGGCAGGGTAGCGACAGCATCCCACGCGCTACTTCTGATTTATGCTTGACACTTGACGGAACTGACACGATCGCTTTACTTGATACTGGTGCAGACTATTCAGCGATGAACCACGCCTTTGTCCAGGAATTGAGCAAGGTTTTGACGCCCTGGTTGGGCCCTAGCATTTGCACGCCTGGACGTCACCTCATTAGCCCAGCCGGATGATGCACAGACTGAATCGGCATCCGCGGTTTGGTCTACATCGGGCATTTCGTCTTGCACGAATGTTTGATAAATTTGATCCTGGGGCTCGACTTTCTGAAAGGAAATGCTGCTTTGATCGACCTACATAAGGCACGAGCGACATTCTTGACTAAACGGGCAGTGTCGCGCTTCGACACCCGAGATCCCTGTAGCCATGCTCTGCGTATCGTGGAGGATGATGTCAAGGTGCAGTGCCCTGATGCGCGTGCAGAATGACCTCTTTCATGACTGAGGGCATAGCGGAGGGCCATGTCCCGCTGCTACTTGGGAGGGGTCTCATTTTTTGGCCGAGGTCTCGTCCACGTACGAGAGGGCTGCACTTGTTCTGTACACCAACTTTTCGAACGAATTTCAGCATCTCATCAAAAGCATGGTGATCTCCTTCCTCCAAGATGTCGCGGAGTGTCCATATTTGTGCACCGTGGAAAGAGGCCTTCAAGAGGATAACTGGACTGCGTTATTGCAGGCTCAGAAGGTTCTTCTTTTGGCTGTCTTGGCAGGTTTTGCAGACTGCTTTGCCACGGCTTCCAATGTGGGCCAAACGCCGGTCGCCAAGCACCATGTAATTACAGACGCAACCACGCGCCCCGTATGCCAACGCCCATAAAGTGTTTCTTCGTCAAAACCAGCAGCTTTTCAGATACAGGTCACCGAAATTATTGCCGACGATGTCATTCATCCGTCTAAAAGCTCGTAGGCTTCGCCCGTTGTTCTCGTCAGAGAGAAGGGCAACACTCTGTGGTCTTGTGTCGATTACAGAAACCCTAATCTCGTCACTAAAAAAAATGTTTACCTCCTTCCCCGCATAGATGACGCACTTGGTCGACTACGAGATGCCCGATACTTCTCTTCGCTAAACTTTAAACGTGCCTACTGGCAAGTAGAGGTAGAAAGACCGGAAAAAAAAAGCTTTTATAGCTTGTATGAGTTTGTACCGGATAGCTTGTATGAGTTTAAGGTGCTACCGTTCGGCCTAAGCTCGTAACCAGCCAAGTTCCAACGCATGATGTACACCGTTCTGTCCGGTTTGAAGTGGCAGTCGTGTCTGGTTTACCTGGACGATGTCGTAAAATTTGGGCTACCTTCGACCAACACCTACGCCTTGTATTACTCCGAAACGCCAACCTGATAAGCAAACCGAAGAAATGCCACTTCAGCTTTGAAGAACTGCGTTTCCTCTCTCCCGGTTACGGTAATTTGTGGATTAGTAGAAACTCTGGTTCAGAAAACGAAAGAGAGTTGCAGCTAAGTTGAGAAATAAATGCCCGCTAGTAATTCCTTATATTCACAGAGTAGCGCACTGCGAACAAGGTGGCAGGCAGGTATCAAGTGTCGGTTGTGCTTTTTGAGCCAGTTAAACTTGAGAGTTTATGTGCACGCACAGGGAGAAAAAGAAAGCGGAATGTGATAAGCATGTAAAGAGTTTTATAGGCTGTGCGGTGAGTGTAGTTAACGAGATTCCACTGACGTGCGGAAAAGTATATTATAGGCCAGACTGGAAGATGTATTAATGGTAGAACAAGGAAACATGAGAAATCCTTAGAAAATGGGAAGGGGTCAAATATACCCCTGCACTGTCAGAAGTGCAAGTCTGAGGTGGTTTTTAGGAAATAGTCGGGGCAATATTGCCCGCGAAATTTTAGAGGCGTTTTGAATTCAGAAGAAAGAAGACATATGTGCTACTGAAGCCTTGCTGATTTTACGCAGGAAAGAATATTCTTTAATGAGTAATCCTCCTAAGTAATGGAAAGATTTGAGTTCATTATCGCCCTTAAAGCTGTTATTCTGAGACGCCTTTCTTGTACTGTGGCCTTTGTTATGTGTTTTGATCCTACTTACACTCAAGTGCACGTGCTCACTGCTCGCATCGCTTCTTAGACATGAGTGTTTCCTATAGAAGTGAGTGGATTTTGTGTCATCAGGCGTTGAGGGAAAAAAGTTAGAGGAGATTTGGCGTCTAGTGGCCAGACAACAGTTCTTGTGGCTATGTAAGGATTAATTATAGGTGCTTTGGATGGACCTGTCTTAGTGCAGATTGTGCGGTGTTTTTTTGATAGTGTGTGCCTATGTGGCGGACATTGTGACTGTCATGCTTGCACAATAGTTGTGTTGTACTGGGATGATTGTGCTACTAACTGCTTGGCAAAAAACGAAGAGGTGTGCAAAGAAGATGTACTTGAATGTAGAATTAGTGACAGTCTTGCTTGGAGGATGTTAGTGTTGTACTGGGATGATAGCGCTACTATCTGCTTGGCAAAGAGGTGCTTTGGATGGACTTGTCTTACTGCAGGTGTGTGGTGGTGTTTTGCTAGTGTGTGTCTATGTGGCGGACTTTATGACTGTCATGCTTGACGATGGTTGTGTTGTACTGGGATGATTGTGCCCTGTCTGCTTGGGAAAGAGAAGGTGTGTGAAGATGTACTTGAAGATGTACATGCCTTCCACGAATCACTCCAGTCGTAGCATTACACGATTATGCGCAGCTCAACACCGTCAATAAGCTGGTGCAGCAGCACCGTGATGCGCGTAAACTTAAAGCCTCTTTATCACACATCCCATGCAAGCACTGAGGGTGTATGCAACTTCACATATTATTCTTCAGCCACCTGCAACAGTTCTTCCTCGCGGGAAGATTGTACAGGTAGGCGACAACAAGCCACCAGATAACCGCAGACCAATGCCTGGCAATTCGGCATCGTCCCTTCGCCAGAGATTTTAAGAGAAAAATGCTCACCTTCCTCAAGGATCCATTGTAGTGTACGTGGATGCAAGCATACAAGGCTGTGAAACAAAAACAGCAATCTACTGTCCGTTTAGGCATAACCTGAATCAGACCTCGACGTTTACCCTTTCGGAACAACCTACTCTTTCTGCACTGAGCTCGTGGCAGTTCATGAGGCGCTCTAATCCGTGCCCACCATTACTAAGCTGCCTACGGCCTAAGTCGTCATCCGCACTGGCGCACTTCAAGCAGTACGTTTTCTCCGACGTGTCAGCCGTTGGCCAAGTACATGTCAACAGATTCACCTGCTCTCAGCGCGCATCCCGCAATCAGTACGTATTGAGTGGGCCCCGCGGGACATTCTGCCTTCCCAGAGTCAAGCAGATTTAGCGAGGCGCCTCGTGACCCAAGGCTCCTCATTACCACGGCTCCTGGTTGTGGACGACGCTACCCTCCTTTTATCAAAAAAGGAACACCTCCGGCACCGCACATGTGCTCATATCCCTCCATGTGCGGTATCCGTCCCCCGCGGTCTCACCCGTGCGGAGGAGGTTGCGCTTAGGTTCCGGGTAAGGGTTGCCCTCACACCAGCTGTCACTAGGACGTGGTCTCACATACGATACTTATATACCCGTCCAGGGTATCTGGTATGTAAAGACGAAAATGTTTAAGCCGACACTCAACATTTGCTGTGGGTCTGCCCAGCCCTCCAACCGACACGAATCGGGCACTGTACGATAGCTGGCCTTTCTGCAAGCAATCCTGCATCGTATCTCGCTTGGACGCACGGATCGAACCATCGCGCACTCTTTGACTTCATAAATCAGCCAACCTTTTTCTATTCATTTATTCATTAACTCATTCATCTCACACCCTACTGATGCCCTGAGGCAATAAATATTGTAAACAGAAGTGCGAATTCAGTTCCATATTACAGTTGGTAGTGTGCACCTGTGTTGTGGTTTCTATTCACGTGGTTGTGTTCATTGCGACGCGTTTCTGGGTACTAAATAAAACAGCCTTCGCTTCCTGCCCTATACCATCAGAGAAAAATGCCATGTGTAGGTTCTTTGCACTTGGCACTTACAGACGACTCCAGTCGTGCACCCTTCCGTCCCCTTATAGTACGTCTCACTACCACCACGCCCTCACCGATCCCTCGTGCACCCTTTGCAACAACCCCACCGCCACCCTCGCCCACATCCTATCCCAATGCACGGTGGATCCTCCCTTTGGGGTCTAGAGCACCTTACCACCTGGAAGGATTGGGAGACCCTGCTGCACTCTGAGGACTCGGTTCGGCAGAAGATCGCCACAGACTGGGCTGCCGACGTCATGAACCATAGGAACATGAACGTTTGAGTGTAGTGAGCTGTGCGGGGGCCCAGGGGCATGCATGCCCCAAACTCCTCTGTTTTAATAAAGTTATTATTACTACTACTATAGGAAATTTCTCTATTTTCCCCCCATATATTACTACCACTTACTCACTTCGCAATGGAGACCTTCGCCTTTCAGTGTCCGGGTAAACAGCAGCGTGTATTGAACTGCCTTAAACAGAGATTTAAGACATTCAATCCTTGCCCGGGACGCTAGCAACAAGGGCCTCAAAGCCATTATAATTCAAAAACCGAATGGCACCTAGAGTGAAATCCCGTATGCGAGGCGGACAATATAGAAAGCAGATATCGATTAACTACTTGACCACTGAAAAGAATGTCTCACTGTAGTTTTGGCGATTACTAACTTCAGGCCCTACTATCAATGTTACCTAGCATTCTTAGATTGATTTAAAACATCTTTATTTATTCAGTATTCTCAGAACATGTGGGTGGGCTGCCTAGTCCGGTAGTCCATTGGCTGCTGCTGCTGCGCTGGCCCTCCCCACCAGCCAGTGCTGACGGTCAAGATCATCGCTGAGCAGAATAGCATCCCACTGCTCCTCCGAGGGGTTGGGAATGGGGTCAACTAAGGGATTAAATTGGCATGCCCACACCATATGGTAGAGGTTAGCTACCTCTCCACAGTGTGGGCACTGCGGAGAGTGTAGTGTAGGGTACCACAGGTGTAATTTAGCTGGTGTTGGGTATGTGTTGGTTTGTAGTCTCCTAAGGATGTTCTCTTCTAACTTATTGAGGGATTTGTGTGGTGTTGGGAACTCCTTTCTGACTGTTCTGTATGGCGCGAGATTGTCAGCATACACTGCTAAACCTATCAGGTCACGGCACCCTTCATGGTCATCAGGGGGGAGACGCCCGGTATAGAAGAGCTCGGGCATGCCTGTGAGCGGCTTCGTTTCCTCCTGGTAGTTCCAGGTGACCGGGAAACCAGATGATTGATGCTTGGTTGGGTGGGTGCTTAGTTAGCAATGACAACCCTGACTTATGAATTAATTCGTAATTGAAGTTGCGACAGGCGTTCTGGGAATCAGTGAGCACAACGGCGTTGGGGTTAGATGCTACAGCTAATGCAATAGCTGCCTCCTCTGCGTGAGTGGGGTTAGATGTTTTCAACGAGGCGCAGTTCACCATCGACCCCGCAGGCGTTGAGACTACAATAGTCATGACTCCATTTTGTGGTCCTGCTGCGTCCGCGTAAAGGGTGTTAGTCTGCTTGTCCTATTTCTTCTGCAGGGCTTCCCCTCTTGCTATCCTCCTCTCGATGTTATATGCGGGATGCATATTCCGCGGGATGGGGTACACGTTGATGCGTCTTCTCACATCGCGTGGGACCTCTTCCCTTTGGTCAATTGTATAGAGCTGATTAACATGGATCTTCTCGAGCAGTTCTCTGCCGGGTGTTGTAAGTGCGAGCCTATTGAGTTGTGAGAGCCATTGTGCTTCCCACATCTCTTCGAGGGTATTATGTACTCCTAGAGCCATGAGCTTGGCCGTTGGCGTGGAGTTCGGTAGCCCCAGGGCCGTTTTGTAGGCTTTCCTGATGAGTGTCTCCAACTTTTCAATTTCCGACCTGGAGAGGTTAAGGAATGCCGTCCCGTACATTATCCGCGAGATCACGAAAGCTTGCACTAAGCGGATGGTGTCCCTTTAATCATTCAGGGGGACTTGCACGGTAGGTTCTTCAATTGCAAATATTCGACGCTACAATAGTTTATAGGTCCGGTCGCAGACACACTATTGCCATCTGCTTCTCGAGGGCTCCTATAGAATCAGAACGTACAGATAAAGAAGACAAATTTGAAGATTCAATTTGCGCGGCATTTAACACGGTTAATATCGGAGTTCGGCACCTACTAAACATTGCAATCTGCGAAGTAATCGCCAGTATAACAGGTCAAGAAATCACGATCTCAGCGAGTGTGAGGTCATGCCTGCTTGTTCAGGTTTACCTACGTAATGAAATTGCGGAGGCCTGACGATGACCCAACATCCGGACATTTGATGTGCATTCGAGCACTCACATTGATTAGTTTTAAACGCTACTTGCCTAAACTAATAATAATAATAATAATTGGTTCAGATGAAGGGAAAGGCGCAGTATCTGTCATACTTGTGTCTGTGGACACCTGAACCGCGCCGTAAGGGAAGGGAGGAAGGTGGGAATGAAAGTGGAAAGATTGAAAGAGGAGCCGTAGTGGAGGGCTACGGACTAATTTTGACCACCTGGGGATCTTTAACGTGCGCTGACATCGCACAGCACACGGACGCCTCTTCGTTTCCCCTCCATCGAAACGCAGCCGCCGAGGTCGGGTTCGAACCCGGGTATTCCGGACAGTAGTTGAGCGTCTTACCACTGTACCACCCCGGCGGGGCTGCCTAAACCTAAAAGGCTCTTCGTCAATATACGATACCTGCCGTGGTTGTCGCTGACGTAAAACTCCGCTCATAGGAACTGCAGGACACATTCACCCCATCCCGTCGGCAATGCCTCCTATTCAGCAAGAAGGCATGTGCGTTCATCACTGGCTAAACCAAAAAGAATGTAATTCTCCGCTCGTGATTTCCATTAGCATGGTGGAAGCCAGCCAAAAGGACGGTAGGCAATGCAAGAAGACGGGCAGGATACCTACTTGGACCTTTCCCAACATCCATCTCGGTGCGCCGCTGGATTCCTGTTGCCACGGATTACCTAATGCGCTATGCGGGATCGCGAGATTTCCCTTGTGCAACAGCGGCTGATGTGGGAAAGTATTTCGTCTAGGGCATCATTCTCCGTGTGCCCTCGGGATTAAGAAGAAGCTGTCTGTTCCTGCAGTGACTGGATTTATTCACTGTGTTTATTCGCCTTGGGCGGTTTTTGTCGCTGAACAAGGACCTTTTGTAGGGCTCACCCTGGCACGGCCCTAGCTTCGTTGAAGGGCAGCTCGTCCCCGGTGGCCGCAGGCCACAGGGCCTCTTACCAGCGAGGCCTAGCATGGCCGCCTCGAACGAAATCCACGGCCGGTCACCAAGCCCTGCAGACGCCTCTGGTGGCCTAGCCCTGGCGGGGAGCTCTGGCTCTCGGGACGGACCTCTACCACCTGGACAACTGCAGGCGCATCATCACGACGCTCATTCTTCCCTGAACTCTGAGCTACGGGCTCTATCGGATGATGCCACTGTTCCTGCAGAGCTTATCACGGCCGTCAGCGAGCTATGCCGAGAATCATCAAGGTTCTTCAGTGCTGCAGTTGGCGAGCGTGGACGTTCAGATGTCCTTTTCGCCACTTTACGCGAAAGAGACCGCGAAATTGAAGCCCTCAAATCATTGGTTGCGGAGCAACGAGTGCGGCTCACGGAGGCTGTGGAAGATTTGCGGGCCCTCCGAAGTAGAACAGCGGCTCCTCGATCCTTTGCGTCCGTGGTGCGCGAGCAGCCTACTCAGGATACTTCGGATGCCGCCAGCTGCGTCCCTGTAACTCCGTCTGCTGGTCCTATTGACTCTTTTGGCACCTTGTCCTTTGTGATCCCCAGTCCTGATCACGTCATGTTCTTGTCACCCATCTAGCCCTCCGACTTCTCAGGCCGCGATGTGGACACCGTGCTCAAAGCTAACATCGATCCTGAGGCTGAAGGCATCGGAGCAGTCACTTCGCGATGCACTCGGCGCGGGGTTTCCAAAGATCGCTCAGACCCCGAACGCATTAAGGAAGCGATCAACCGTACAGAGGTGACCCGCACTTCGATAGCTGTTCGAGTGCCGCAGCAGAAAAATCCTCATGTCGGAGTGCACGGACGACCTGATTGCTGCCCTAAACCGCTGGAACCCATCGCTGCAGCTGGACCCTGCCACTCGTAAGGTGCCTGTTTCGTATAAAGAAAGAGGCGGAACTTATGCACATATTATTGAAGTGGACCCGGCTGCGTTTCGCCACCTGATGGCAGCCAGAAGTGTCATTGTAGGTTGGACGTCAATTGCAGTCTTTGAGGATTTGCACGTTCCCCTTTGCACGCACTGCTCAGAGTATGGTCATGGGCTGAGCTGCTGCCCGCATGCGGACGACCTCTCAAAAGCTGTCTGCACACGCTGTAATGTATCTCACCGCGTCACATCTTGGAGTGTACGTGTGCGGGACTCCGTTGTTTGTTGCGCCGCATCCCGTGAAGCCGGACAAATTTCGAACCATCCTGCTGGCCACGGAACGTGCTCAGTTTTAAAGGATAAGGTAGCCCGTGTTCGCGCCCGAACTAATTATGGCGGGACACCTTAAGCATAAACGACAGTCAAAAAGTGAACCGCCGGCTTCTACCATGGTTGCATGGCAGTGGAATTCCAGAGGCTTTCGTCAGAAAAAGGCAGGTCTGAAAGCAACTCCTAGAGTCTCGCGGACGCAAACCGGATGGTATCGCCCTCCAAGAAACGAACTGCACGCCAACACTCACAGGATATTCAACATTCACGCAACAAATATTCGATCCCTACGAAACAGCACGCGTAGCCATTTTGGTTAACAATGATATGACCGCGATTGATTGCTCAATGACGCAACACTCACACATTTCACACGTTTTGCTCAAGCTCCTGCCTAAAGAAAGAGGCCATGGCAGTGTGTTGAATGTTTACAGTCCTCCCAAAACGGGCAGGAGGGACGTATTTGAAGAGCTCTTTCATTACGCCCTCAAGATTGTGAAGCCATGTGAGAACTCTTCACTAATTATGGGTGATTTCAACGCATCCCATCCTTCGTGGGGCTACAAAACCGAAACTCCCAAGGGCCGTAAGTTGGCCCTAGCTATTGCCCGCACCCAACTGTCCGTAGTGAAGGCTACAGAAAAGGCACCTGAGATCGACCCGCACCTCCTCCATCTGTGGGAAGCTCGAAGAGGACTTGTCCGAAGATGGCGGAAGCAGCGACACAATCGCAAGCTACGGAAACGTATAGCGGAACTTACAATTGCGGCAGAGCGCTATGCGGAAGAGCTCACGAGTTCCAACTGGCACAGGCTCTGCACAAGGCTGCAGGGAACACTCGGAACGGCCAAAACATGGTCACTCCTCAGAGGCCTTCTCGACCCATCCAAGACCAGAGAGGTAACCTCTAAAGCGGTTGCCAAACTCCTACATAAGGAAGCGAAAGATAGCACTGCACTGCTGTATGCCCTGGAGGCGCAATATAGACTGCCTTGACCAGTTATTATGATGACGTATGGAAGACCGGTACACTCCCGCAAGAATGGCGTCATGCTGACAAACTTAATTCCGAAACCAGGCAAGCAGCTCGCCCTCCAGAATCTTCGACCCATATCCTTGACGTCGTGTTTTGGGCAACTGATGGAGCATGTAGTGCTCCGGCGGCTGCACCCACACTTGGTAACCAACATCTTCTTCCCTGACACCATGTTCGGGTTCCGGCCGCCTCTCTCTACTCAGGATGTTCACCTTCAGCTTAAAGAGGAAGTGATAGGACATCCCGGCAGGACCCAGGCCCGTGCTGTCCTGGCCTTAGACCTGAAGGGGGCCTTTGACAACGTGTCGCACGATGCCATCTTGGAGGGCCTAGCGAGTTCACATTGTGGTCAACGAACTTATGATTACGTTAGGGCTTTCCTCATGGATCCAAGTGCTACCCTGGTTATCGGAGATGTACGCTCTGATCCGATACGTCTCACTGGTCGAGGCACCCCACAGGGTTCTGTGTTGTCGCCAACATTGTCCAACGTGGCGATGGCAGGACTTCCTCCGCTGCTGTCAAGAATTCCTGATCTGCATCATGCGCTCTATGCTGACGACATCACGTTATGGATCGCCAAAGGCTCTGACGGCCACATCCAAGAGAGCCTTCAAAAAGCAATTGAGGTGACACAGCAGTACGCAACTGAGCGCGGGCTTACATGCGCGCCTGAGAAATCATAACTGCTTGTGATTCGTGCACGAGCGGGGACCCAAGTAGTCGACCGGGAAATCGACTTGCATCTCGAAGGAATTCCCATCCCTAGAGTGGATCGACTAAGGGCACTGGGCCTGTACTGTAGAGCAACGGCAGAGCGACCTACACTATACAGCTGCTGAAGAAGCAATTCGCGGAGGTGGCGCACTTGATCGGCCGTATTTCCAACAGACGTGGGGGGCTCAAGGAAAGGGATACCATGCGAATCGTGCAGGCGCTATTAATCAGCCCTATGACGTTTCACGCCCCTTATCACAAGTTCAATCGAACTGAACTCAATCATCTCAACATCTTTCTACGATCGGCAGTAAAGACAGCCCTCGGACTTCCCCCTACACCTCGACGTATCGCCTTCTTCAGCTTGGCCTCCATAACACCGCAGAAGAACTGATAGAAGCCCAAAGGAATGGCCAACTCACGCGCCTTCGAGACACTAGAGTGGGCCGGACGGTTCTCCGTAGACTAGGCTACCCGGAGCCGACAACACCGCTGCAACAGAGGTACCATGCCATCTGTAGGATTGAGGCTGCACGTGGAGCCCTGGACTGAGGGCTCCACTCAGGAAGAAAAGTAAGTTTATATAATAAATGTTTTTCCTCCTCCTCCTCGGTATCTTTATCACTGGTCGCGACGCAGAACTCTTCGCAGAGATTCTGCATTTAAGCAACCCCACCCCCACAGAACTACTGCATACCATCTCCAAACGAACGTGCTACTGGGCGCCCTAGCAGGACTATGGGAGACATGCACTTTATGTGTAGATGCCATGCACTAAACATAGAACGATTATTCTTGCCTATGTAACTTTACAATAATTACCGCAATGGCAGATATTGATTTTCAACTGGTAACCCAGCATGCGGAAGAAGCCGGACATCTGCAAGGCGACGCATCTACGTCCGCCAGCGCGTCGATGCACGCAAGTACAACCTCCGGCATCGTGGCGCAGATTTAAAACGTGGAGATAGAGCGTTGGTGCGGACTCCCCTTCGCAGTCTCGGTCTTACGAGCTCCTAAAATGTTACTTTTACCCATACTAGGTCGTTCGGCATATAGGCGACGTATATTACGAGGTATTTCAGATTGCATAGTGCACATCTCGTCGCTCCTCATTCTGGCGTTCTGCACATGGTCCGCCTCAAACCTTGTCGTAGACGATGTGACCAGGTATTCTGACTGCACTTTCCTCGCGCTTTAACATTTCAGTATTACCGGAGGGGATATGCCACCCGTGGTAACAATAGTTACAACTGCTGCCTGCATAAGGCGCATCGCTGACAAAGAGGGAGAAATATAGCCGCAATCGTTTTGCCTGGGTCAAGCCACTGTTTCTGCCTCTTGCGCCTGACTGCACCGTCCTTCTCCTAGGCACTGTCCTCCTCGACTGCTGTTTCGGAAGAACGCATGACCGAAAGAACACATGAAATTCTGATGGGGATTGGGAGGAACTGAATGAAGTGGTGGTGCGTGTCGCTCGCGCAGTGCTCTGCTGTGGAGGACCGTCGTTGTCCGTTCTATGCCTTGTCTTGTGCCCTTGTCCTAGCTATACCCGAACCACGTAACAATATTGCCAGGGGGCGCTCGGAGTGAAAAACGACGTTGAAGTGAATCGGCTCCGGACTCGCAGGACGTACCTAAACCTTGGACCGTGTAATTCTACCTGTACCGGCTCTGTTAACCTAGCCCCAGTCGCCAACACCGTGACAAATCTGGTGGAGGTCAGGTCTGATGTCCCGTACCCCTACGCTAAGCAGGAGTGCTGGTCATATATTTATTCGAGGAAACGCCCGCTCGCTGCACTAGCCGCAGGCAACGAGGCCTGCCACCTGAGTTTTCCCCCTCGGGCATGACTACCAGTAGCCACGACGTCGTCGCAATGCCTGGCGCGACCCCCACCTACGTGACGTTGCGAACCCCCGCGTCCCAAAGACCTTTCACGGGGACACCTATGAAGACGTCGACGACTGGCTGCAGCACTACGAAAGCGTAGCTACATTCAACCTCTGGGATGACGCCGCACGGCTTCGAAATGTATATTTCAGCCTCGAGGATGGCGCTCGGACGTGGTTCGAGAACCATGAAGAGCAGCTGTCGTCTTGGAGTGAGTTCAAACGTCATCTTGAGGCAACTTACGGAAGCTCGGATCGCCGCGAACGGGCCGAACGTGCTCTATACACTCAGATCCAATGCCTAACGAAACCGTCGCGGCGTATATCGAAGACATGGCGCGCCTGTTTAAGCGCGCGGATCCTACGATGTCCGAGGACAAAAAGCTGCGCTACCTCATGCGTGGTGTCAAATAGCAACTTTTCGCTGGCCTGGTGCGCAGCCCGCCGAAAACTGTTGCAGAATTCTTTGCGGAAACATCCACTATAGAGAAAGTGCTTCAGCAGCGAGCTTCGGCACAGGATCACACCATCCACGCCGCCACCGTCTCTGCTGAGTTCCCATCGCATAGCATGGACACATCGGCGCTACGGGAGCTCATACCGTTGTGCACGACGAACTCCGACTGACTACGCTTCGACATTGGAAAAGTCTGCGGTTACCGATCATAACGCCACCTCGACGCCACCACGATGCACCTACCGTCGACTAGGTCTCGAAGGGTTTTCCGCTGATTCTCCGCGGCCTCGCTACGGCGAACGGCCTCGAGCCGTTGAAGATTTCGTTAATGATCAGCGCCGGATCGTTCCGTCTCGTCTGCGACCATCTAGATCACCGTCACCCAGGTCTCGCCCGTCGCCATCTGCTACGAGTTCCTCATGGGCAGCGCAGGGCCGCTCGCTCAGTCCCCAGAGGGAAAACTGAAACCAGCGACCTTCGGGGGTAGGCTCGCTGGACATCGCGGCGCGGCAGACCCCCCATTGATGCGGACACGGAAAGACTACGCATCGACATTGGAAAAGTCCGCGGTTACCGATCATACCGCCACCTCGACGCACCTGCAACCACGACGAATTGCCGGTGGAACCGACGACGAAACGACGCACCCGCAACGACGACGAATTGCCGGTGGAACAAACGACGCAACCACGCACCCGCAACGACGACGAATTGCCGGTGGAACCGACGACGAAACGACGCACCCGCAACGACGACGAATTGCCGGTGGGACATATGACGCAACAACGCACCCGAAACGACGACGAACTGCCGGTGGAACGGACGCTGCAACAACGCACCTGCAACGACGACGAATTGCAGGTGAAGCAGACCGCGTACACCGACGCAGAGCACTCAGACTCAGAAGCCTGACATTCGCGAGCAGATTTCGTTGGACATACCCGTAGTACTGGATGGTCGCCATGTTCGAGCTCTGTTGGATGCTGGCGCTGATTATTCTATTTTAAGCTGCCATTTTGTCGCAGTTCTCAAGAAGGTTTTGACTCCGTGGGCTGGCACAAACGTTCGCACCGCGGGTGGTCATCTGATTACTCCTCTGGGCATGTGCAAGGCCAGAGCTCAAATTCAAGAATCAACATTTGTGGTAAGCTCCCTTGTTCTGAAAAGCTGTTCGCGTGACCTGATTCTGGGCGTAGATTTTCTTCGTGAATATGGCGCAATTATTGACCTCCGGAATTCTAAGGTCTCGTTTTCTACTGAGAAAGCAATGGCCCTCAGCGGTGCAAAGCGACCACTCAATGTGCTTCGAGTTTATGAGGACAGTGTTACTCTGCCACCCCAAACCAGCACCTTCGTCAATGTCAAATGCAATGCCCTTAACGATGTTGACGCAATAGCCTAAACTAACGTATCGTTACTGTTGACACAAGGAGTCTGCGTGGCCCGCAGTTTGATACATCTTCACCGTGGTCAGTCCAAGGTACTTGTTACAAATTTTTCGCACGAGTATCGGCACCTTTTTCGTGACACTTCCGTAGCTTTCGCCGCACGCATCTCTGATGTCTTCGAGTGCTTGTCCACAGAAACCGTGCCACCGCCCACATCCCTCGACAATCTCGATGTCAGCTCAGAGCTATCGGTCAGCCAGCGTTACCAGCTGTTTTTATTGTTACTCGAGTTCAAAGAGTGTTTTGCATCCGTCTAAAATGAATCAAACTCCAATCTCCAAGCACCAGATCGTGACGTTCGATAATGTGCGTCCAATCCGCCAGCACCCCTACCGCGTCTCTTCGACCGAGAGCGAAGTTATTAGGTCACAAGTTAAGGAAATGCTCGAAGATGAGGTTATCCAGCCTTCCAATAGCCCGTGGTCCTCCCCGGTCGTTCTAGTTAAAAAGAAAGATGGCACGTTACGTTTTTGCGTCGATTACCGCAAACTGAACGCCGTAACCAAGAAGG
>JAJIZL010039129.1:95185-113076 GCA_023969395.1 Amblyomma maculatum
CAGATACCGAACTTTGTTCTGACGCCGAGCAGTTTGCCCAAGATGCTGAGCAAGCACGCCAACTAGCACGCGTCCACATCACCCAGCAACAGGACAGGGATTCACACCGGTACAACCTCCGCCACAGACAAGCTTCCTACAACACCGGGGACCAGGTGTGGGTGTTCGACGCCGCGGCCTTTCAGACAAGCTAATTTGCCGCTACTTCGGACCGTATAAAATCGTGCGACGTATCAGTAACGTCAATAACGAGGTGCTCCCGGGTGGATCAGGGCACACAGGCCGTCGACTACCTCGTCCAGAGACAGTTCATGTCTTGCGATTAAAGCCGTACTTTGCACGGTGACTGACAAACTACATGTACAAACGCTTGTGTGCACGTGTAACTGTGTGCGTTACGCTTAAGGAGGGAGGAATGCCAGGGGGCGCTCGGAGTAAAAAACGACGTTGAAGTGAATCGGCTCCGGACTCGCAGGACGTACCTAAACCTTGGACCGTGTAATTCTACCTGTACCGGCTCTGTTAACCTAGCCCCAGTCGCCAACACCGTGACAACATTATCACGTGTATAGCCCCATTCGGCCTTAGTTCGGAGCAGTAATGAGGACAAAGCGGCTGTTTTCGCGACAGCACGCTCTAGGCTGTGCTCTAAGATTTTAAAAATGTTTCTTGGGTCGGCGTGCATGAGCCTACACGTAATAGCAGTTGCGCTTCTTGAGTAATGACACCGGCACCCTATTTTGGCCTTTTCGTTGAAGGAATACCCCTCCAGGTCAAGCCGGCAGTCACGAAAAACCTCCACCTCTCCAGACCGTAAGCAGAGTCGATCACACTTCTCTAGAGCACTCAAGCAGTCTGCTTCGGCGCAAATAAAGTAAAATATTTTCAGGATTCTTTATGCTCGACAAGAACTTCTGCCTGTGCTATTGATATCTCTATTAGCCTCCTCGAGAGCACGAATATTATATTTTAAACCCAGTAACTATATCAAAATTTTTCTTTCTTCTGCAAGACAGTGCGCGAATGCTCTAGACAAGTGTAATCAACTCTGTACACCTTTTGCCGCTCCCATTTACCTCACCCTTCAGATCCATCGGACCCCATAGCCTTTCCACGGCGACCAATTTTAAAATGGTTTGGCTTACTTCGAACGGGCCGCGCCGTTCACCAACTGGAACGACACAGCAAAAATTTGGAACATGTACCTCAGCCCTAAGGACGCTGCCCGGACGTGGTTCGAGGCGGTCTGGTGCCACCATCGCGGCGTTTTTCACCGACGCTGTCGTCATGGAAACAATGCTGCAGCAGCGTTTGAGGCCGTATACACCGCCAACACCAGTGTCCACGTTATCCACGTTGGACCGACTCGACTGCGACCAACCGAATAATTCTAACTCTCTTTGTAACCTAATCCGCTCAGAAGTCTGCTAGCAGATCAAAAAACTTCATCAGTCTTTTTATGGCTCAGTAATGCTCTGTCATACTTTGTTCTGTCATCCATTCGGAATAAACATATCAGCGTCATGGGGTTTCTCTGAAGGCTTTTCGCTTGTCTCTGCTGATTATGGCTGTTACAAGAAAACAGTTTAGTGACAAACATCAGGTTTTCATTAGCTACTAGAGTACTTAGTGCCACATTAAATAATTATCTTTTTCTGACTAGCAGAAAATGGAAAGTTGCATGGACACTTGCACTCACGCCTGGCCGGCGTACTTTTTAACGCCATTTCATCGCAATCGGTCATGCTCTGTTTACCGGCTCGCCATTATGCAACATTTTCGGATTGAATTTCTTCTATTTTGGAACGAGTGGAAGGACACAGCACGAGCGCTTTTCTGCAACTGTACTCCTTTGTCCTCGTTTTCTGCGCTAGCTTCAAAGCCAACAAGATTCAACTCGCCGAACGTTCAACTTTGATACTTTCTTTTTTGTCTGTTTTGTCTTTTGTATGCTACGTTTCATGCAGTTGGGAGAAGCGGGTATTCAAATATGCTACCGATACTGCTAAATCAGTCTTTTTTGCCCTCATTTCCTGTGCCTGTGTTGTGTTTCTATCCGCGTGTTTCTGTATGTTGTGCTGAAGTTATGGGTATTTGTGGATGGCCTCCTCCGCGAGAGAGTTATTCCATTTGTTGGCTGGAATTTTTCGCCAGGTGTTTTGGCGGCAGCAGTGGAGCGGGACGAAGACGGGATCCTCACTGTGTTCTTCACTGTGTTTTACAGCCGTCATCTTAGCCTCTTTTCTTTTGAAAGAATGATTTCTGGAAAGAGTCGACTATCACCTGCTTAACGTATCAGCTAAACCCAAACAATCCACTGAAAGTTGGTGCCTCGGCCGCCACCCACTGCGACGCAGCCTACATAATGTCGGACTCGCAACAGGCCTGCCGAAATCACATGCGGGGTATGATAGCGCTTCTCGCCCGCAGAATATTTTTGGCACATACGAAAAATTCAGATTCGGCTACTAGTAAAAAGGAGGTTATATGGGTGCCCGGTCACCAGGGGATGGAGGAGAACGAGACCGCTCACGCGGCTGCCCGAGCGTTCCTCCCCCGAGATTCCGCTCAATCCTACGGTTCTACCGAGGCAACCATACCAATCCTGCTCATAACTTATGCGAACATTACAAATTATTTACGCCTCTGCAGAAGGGCACTCCCGGCACCCGCCAAAGGTTTCGACAGATCTGAGGAGTGCCACCTTAGACGGCTCCAAACCGGTTATTTTTTTTAAATCCCGCCATACTAAAACACATGGACCCGACATTCACGGGTAGGTGCAAATTCGGCGGGCAGCACGCTGACTTATACCACATGGTGTGGGCCTGCCAGCAAAATACAAAACAAAAAGCAATAAAAAAGCCAACTAGGGAGGGCTGTCAGGCGTCCCTGTCCAGCTCGGTCCTGGAGGCCCAGCGTGCTCGGGCAGAGAGCTCGGGAAGCGGCCAATGGCGTCCCGGAATACGGTCTGCCACTCAGCTCTACAACGAAACGCACCTCCCTTCCCAAAAAGACGTTGGAAAAAGACTCGTACCGGGCACGCTGCCGTTGACCAGCTGAGCTCCCTGCCCTATCGTCTTGTTGTTCAGCGCTCCGACGTCTTACCCCTGTCGTAAAAAATTGGTGGTCAGGTGCTGGGTACGACTACCCTCAACACGCATCCTCAACAACTGGAGCTTCGTCGCAACCGTCGCTTCGCTGGTCTCCCAGCCTTTCCAACAAGAATATGCAGCAGACTACCGAGCAGCCCTGAACATCAACACGGGACCCTCTACCCCCGTCTCGCGATGTGCCGCTGACCACCACCAATGCGACCCTACCGTTTCGCGAACCTCGTTCCTTTGCCGGCCAAGCAGAGGACGATGTTGATGACTGGCTCACTCATTATGAACGTGTGAGCCGCTAATATCGCTGGAATTCGGTGGCTAAACTAGCCAATGTTGCCTTTTTCTTGACGCAAGCCTTTGATGTGGTATGAGAACCACGAGGGCTCCATGACAACTTGGGAAAGTTTTGTCGAAGATATCTAGCAATGTTTCGGTGATCTAACCGCAAATAAACTGGCCGAGTAGGCACTTCCTCAGAGGGCACAGGCAGTCGGAGAAAATCGCCCCACCTACATCGAGGCCATACTCAATT
This sequence comes from Amblyomma maculatum, assembly GCA_023969395.1. NCBI lineage: Eukaryota > Metazoa > Arthropoda > Arachnida > Ixodida > Ixodidae > Amblyomma > Amblyomma maculatum. Next base: position 98,828 of record JAJIZL010039129.1, read on the forward strand.
TGTGCAAGACCGTCGACAGCAGGATGACTGAAGACGATAAAGCAGGCCATATGCTCAAGGGCTTTGCGGAAGATGTCTACCACTTCCTCATTGCCAAAGAGAACTTCAGTTCGGTCTCTAACGTTATCCGAAACTGCTGAAGATTCGAAATTCTAAAAACTCGCCGCATTACACCAAAATTTGGACGGCTCGCAAATGTCACTACAGTGGCTAGTATTGAAGACTCGCCATCTCCAAGCCTCCTGTGCGCCATCCGTGAAATCGTTCGAGATGAGATGTCACGACATGAGCAGCTTGCCGGGCCCAATGGGTTCGGAGGTGACGTATATGCTCTTCCAACCTATGGGGGCGCGTCTACGTCGATGTCCGCGAATGTCACCGACTTTGCCTGCCGCGAGGACCTATACACTCCGCGACCGAGACCGGAAGAGAGTTGCCAACAATTCTCTTGCATCAGCGTAGAGATCCTCGTCCTTACTCCAGTCGCACATCGCGCCGATCGCCGGACAGCTATATCGTCCCGGAACCACCATCTAGATATTCGTCGCGGCCTACCATGCAGGAACCAGCTGACACGCCACTTTTTGACCAACCTCTTCCAGTGTGCTACCGGTGTGGTGTCGCGGGTCAAATTTTCCGCTACTGTAATCGGCGTGCATCATTCAAAAATCCCCCGACGGCATCGAACCCACGTACCATCCAGCCCTACATCGACAGCTAACGGCCAGAACATCCCTCCCGGAGGGACCGTTTTCAAAACGAAGGGCTCCGCAGCCATTCGCCAGCGCCTGACAGTACTGCGACACCACCTCCATTATTTCGTGTGCTCCGCTCCCCGTCTCCACGGCGCCGATCTCCGCTACCAATGACGTAAAACTAGCCAGCGCGGCCAATGGAGATGAGGTCGCTGGACAATGTGCGCTGCTACCTATTATTCCTCCGTCTGTGTGCATGTTAAAGAACAAGGTCAGTGTGATTGTTGATGGTTTGCCAACGCTTGCGGTGGTAGACACCGGTGCTACAGTTTCAGTAATGAGTTTGGATTTTAAGAACCTTTTGAAGAACTAAGTTATGTTTGTTTGGGACAAAACTGCTAATTTTTATGGAGTGAGTGGAGAGTTATTGTATCCGGTTGGGGTATGCGGCGTTAAAGCTTTTTTTTTTTTGGGGGGGGGGGCACAGTATTTCCTGTGGCGTTCGCAGTACTGACCCGATCAGCACACGACGTAATCTTGGGGATTGACTTCCTGCGTATGTGCCGCGCTACAGTTGATTGTCGAACGGGAGAGCTAAGGGTTAGTGGTTCTCTTCCTCCTGAACTTTTGGAAGAGACGTCAAATTATGAAGACGTTTTGTGTGTGTGTGATGAAGCCGTCATGCCGCCACAATCTGCAGTGTGTGTCCAGGTGTCCTGCTCCCGTGCTATTAACGACTCTTTTGAGGCTACTGTGGCGCCTCTTAATTTACACTGTGCAAGGAAAAATGTATTAGTGCAGCATTGATTGGTTCGCGTGAAAGAGGGTTGTACCGGACTGTGGACTATAAATTGCTCATCGGAACCAGTTATTTTTCTAGTGGGCTCCAAACTAGCTTCATGTAGCGCAACTCTGCCGAATTGTGTAGCTGTCGTTACTCCTTCCCTAGACAACCCCGCTACTAGCCCACCTGCTGACGAAAAGCTTCATCCGATGATCAGCGCATCGTTAAACACCTCACAACAACAGATATTGAAGAACATCTTGTCCCAGCACCTACCCGTATTTGATTTCGCGCAGTCCGACGACTCGCAACGTTTTCCACTGTCGCGCGCACGACACAGCATTGACACGGGATCTGCCCATCCGATCCGTCAAAAGCCGTACCGTGTGTCGCCATCAGGGCGTAAAATCATCACCGAGCAAATCCAAGACATGTTGAACATAGGTGTAATACAGGAATCTTCCAGTCCTTGGGATGCTCCCGTGATATTGGTAAAGAAAAAAAGACGGAACATGGAGGTTCTGCATCGACTATTATCGCCTCAACTCCATCGCTAAAAAGGACGTGTATCCTCTCCCGCGCATCGACGATTCTATAGATTGCCTTTTCTCCACGTGTTATTTCTCTTCAGTTGACTTGCGATCGGGGTATTGGCAGATTCCGATTGACCCTGCTGACAAGGAAAAAGCTGCATTAGTTACGGCGGATGGCCTATTTGAATTTAACGTGATGCCCTTCGGCTTATGTTTTGCGGCGGCCACCTTTGAAAGATTTATCGACACAATACTTCGTGGCCTCAAGTGGAAAATCTGCATGTGCTATTTAGACAATGTTGTTATTTTTGGCCGGACTTTTACTGAACCTAACACGCGACTCACTATTGTTTTAGATTGCCTGCAGAAGGCTGGCCTAGTCCTGAATTCCAAAAAGTGCCGTTTTGGTGGACGTCAAGCGCTGGTACTCGGGCATCTCGTCGACCGCGATGGAGTTCGGCCAGATCCACAGAAGACTGCAGCAGTTGCAGCAATACGACAAGCACAGACTCAAAATGAGCTCCGCAGTTTTCTGGGGCTGTGTTCCTACATTCGACGATTCATCCCATGGTTTGCCGACATCACCTACCCTCTGACAAAAGGATGTCCCTTTCGACTGGACCTCAGATTGTAACGCGTCTTTCCGCCAACTAAACTTTCTGCTTACGTCACACCCCATACTACGGCACTTCAACCCCTCCGATCCGACTGAAGTCCACACTGATGCAAGTGGGATTAGTGTTGGCGCTGTGTTTGTGCAACGTTCGGCAACAGGCGATCATGTAATTGCGTATGCAAGCTGTTCCCTCCGCAAACCTGAGCGCAACTGCACTGTTACGGAGCAGGAGTGTCTCGCTGTAGTTTTTGCTGTTCAGCGGTTTCGGTGCTACCTATATGGACGTCATTTCACGGTTTTGACGGAGCATCATGCCCTGTGTTGGCTCGTCAACCTTCGTGATCCATCTGGTCGTCTGGCACGCTGGGTCCTTCGTCTGCAGGAGTACGACTTCACTGTTTCGTACAAGAGTGGCTGCAAACACGCCGATGCAGACTCTTTCACGTTTTCCTCTTCCTACGACCGAATGTGACTACTGATTCCGATCATTACATCGCCTCTGTCGTGCCCGAGTTTCCCGACGCCTCGGCTCTGCGAACTGCACAAGAGGCCGACATAAGCCTCGAGCCACTGCTTGCGGAGGCGCGGGATTCTACTGCTTCCAGCCCATTTTGTCTCCGTGATGGCCTTTTGTACAAAAAGGCTTACTCAAGCGCCGGCACGAATTTTCTGCTTGTGGTTCCCGAGAGCTTCCGCTCGTGCATCTTGCCTGCCATGCACGACGACCCCACTTCCGGTTACCCGGGCTCTGCACGAACGCTCCATCGTATCCGCGACCAGTTGTATTGGCCAAAGATGCGCCAGACGACTGAGCGATATGTGGCGAGCTGCACTGAGTGCCAACGACACAAACGTCCCACGTCCACGCCACAGGGCCTGCTGCGTCTTGTGACTCCACCACGTGGCGCATTTGATAAAATCGGAATCGACCTTATGGGTCCCTTCCCGAAGTCATCCGACGGAAATCGTTGGATCGTGGTTTGTGCAGACTATCTCACCCGCTACGGCGAAATGGCAGCTCTTCCTTCGGCCACTGCACACCACGTGTCCTTGTTCTTGCTCCGTTCTGTGATCCTTCGCCATGGACCTCCGCGAGTGATCATCAATGATCGAGGTCGCGTTTATGGCAGATGTTGTGGAAGAGCTCCGTTTTTGTGCGTCGCATTTTCGGCAATCTACACCATATCATCCTCAAACTAACGGCTTAACAGAGCGCACGAACCGCACACTCACAAAAATGCTATATACATCGCATTTGACCACAAGAATTGGGATACTATACTGCCGTTTATAACGTTTGCATTCGACACTGCCACACATGAGACAACCGGCTACAGCCCGTTCTTCCTGCTATATGCCGCCCACCTCGGTATTGTCTAGACACCATTCTTCCTTACACCGTCCATGACGAACCGTGCTTCGCGGAAACTCTTTGTCGAGCCGAAGAAGCTCGCCGACATGCCCGTTTGCGAATTCTCGCTTTGCAAGAGCGTTCAAAATCTTGGTAAGACAGCCGGCATAGGCATAACCATGTGTATTACGCCCCTGGAGACTTAGTGCGGCTTTGGCGACCTTTTCTAAAGCGCGGTTTAGCACAGAAAATGTTGGCGCATTACGCTGGCCCTTACGTTGTGCTTGAGCGCGTCAGTGAAGTGAACTACCAAATAGCACGTATGACAGCCAGTGGTCGTCGGTCAGTCAGAACCGAAGTTGCCCATGTCGCCCGGATGAAGCCGTGTCACTGTCGTGAGAACGAATAACTACCTCGCCCGGAGGGCTTCGTCTGCCCAGGGGGGGAATTTAACAGTACAGAAGAATATGAAGCTTACAACACAAGGAAAAAGACGTTAGAAAAAAGACTCTCGTGTCGGATGCGCTGCCGTTGGTTGACCAGCTGAACTCCCTGCCCTATCGTCTTGCTTTTCAGCGCTCCGACGTCCCCTGTCGTAACAATATCATCGTAAATAAATGTTTTCTCCTCATCCCCCTCGGACGGAAGCTGCACAAACTTTTGCGAAGGGGGCCTTCTTCGCCATGCACTTTGGCAGCAGCGATGGAGCGGGACAAACGTGGGATCCTCACTGTTTTTTACTCCGGTCAATCTCTTCTATAATACGTTCGTGCATGTTTCTTAGTTTCCGTCGCTGCTGCCAACCTGCTAGTGTTTTCTTTGCTTGTGTATATATAGCCATTATGTTGCGTTGTTACAAGTGCCGGGAAAAATTGAAAGTTGACGAAAATGTCATTATATGCAGTGAGTGTGAACTTTGTTTTCATGGCTCGGTATGTTCCGGAATGAGTGAAATCACGCTCCCTTCACAACGAGAAGCGGCCAAAAAGGCTTGGAAGTGTGAGGCACATAGGCGTTCAAGTGGAGGAAATGGTCATACCTTAAATGGAGATACAAATTCAGATGCCGACCTGAAAGTCCTTATTGTGGAAATAAACAGAAAGCGCACTTCCCGTCTGCCTTTTAAATAAGTGCTAGGCGACATGGAGAGCTCACTCTTCGTGTTACGTGATGAGTTTGCTTCTATAAATGAACGCCTTAAAACAGGATAAAGAAATCAAGAGTATTAAAGGTATAGTTGACTAACTGGAAAGGGATGCGGACTCAAAAGATATAGCTCAACTAAAGCTTAATGTATATGACTTAGATTGGCGCAGCAGGCGCTTGAATATCGAAATTGACGGAATTCCGGAGGGGCAAGGAGAGGACCTTTTGTCAAAGGTCGAAGAAGTGCCAGAAAAACTAGCATAAAGCACCTCAGCAATGAAGACATACTATCCGGAATGGCAAAAAGTGTGATTTCCCGTTTTTTCAGCCAGGACGTAACAGATACTTGCTGCAGAAGTGGAAGACCTTGAAGGACATAGACGATACATTTTTTATCACAGAAAACATGACTACCTACTTGAGGGCGTTGCTGAAAGCAACAAAAGACTGGAGCTAAACTGGCTGGCTGGTCATACGTGTGGCATGCCAACGGGCAATTTATGGTGCGTAGAAAGCATGGTGACTCAGCAAAGGTTGTAAAGAACGATCTGAAGAAGGATCTGTCCACAATCAGCATCTGATTACGTTGCCGTCCAGTTGGAAATCTGAGTAGCTCTATCCTGAAAATGATGGCCTAGGACTTGTGACATTGGAAAACCTTAGACACGATCTTGGTGGTTAGACAAGCGGTTAGCTACATTACTTTCATTTAAATGCGCAATCCATATTCCCAACGATTGCCGAGCTGGAATGTTTGCTTAATAGATATGAAAAATGTTTTGGTGTGCTGATGGTAACCGAAACATTGCAGACAATCTGGTCTGATTCCATTGACCCACTTAATATGAGAACGTTTTCTGTTAATAGAACGACGCGTAGGGGTGGTGGTGTGTCGGTGCTAGTACCCTGTATTTTGGTGCCTGCCTTGCTTTCGGAATTGTCGGGCATTAGAGCCACTTACTGCTGCCAGACTAGGCAGCAGTGAACGCGGCAGAGCCGCAACGCTCTAACTGTGTCCAGTCATTTCACACAGGTTTTTGCACGAGGACCCCCCATCATAACCAAAGTAACCCACGTGCCTCTGCATCATCGGACGCTGTGCGCATGCTCCAGCACCTCCTTTCCCGACCCTCTGGACCAGTATCGCCAACATCATCGCCGACATCGAGCGCCACCACCACCACACCGCCTGACCTATATATATAAAGCCTCGACGCCTTCGGAGAGCCTTCACTAGGCAGCAGTGGACGCGGCAGAGCGGCAAAGCTCTGTGCCTTGTCATTTCACACAGGTTTTTGCACGAGGACCCCCCATCGTAGCCAAAGTAGTCCACGTGCCGCCGCATCATCGGACGCTGTGCGCATGCTCCAGCGCCTCCCTTCCCGACCCTCTGGACCAGTATCGCCGAGATCATCGTCGACATTGAGCGCCATCGCCATCATACCGCCTGACCTATTGAAACCCTTATGCCCCCAGAAAGCCTTCACTAGGCAGTAATGGACGCGGCAGAGCGGCAACGCTCTGTGTCCCGTCATTTCACACAGGTTTGCTAGAGTGCATTTTTCAAACTATGTTATCCTTTGCTACCGTGCCATTCACTGCCTTTTGTACTTTGTTCTGTAATTAAAAATGTCAACAAATGCAGAACTTGCTAAGCACGTATATGAACTACGTAAGTAAGGTACGGCATTGCGTGGCAGTCTCACAATTTTCAGTGGCCGGTACGTAACTATGAAGCAACAGCAAGAGGTTCTCGTAAAAGAAAACAAAGATTTGGCCCACAAAAACTAGCAGCTCACGCAACGAGTTGCTTAGCTGGAACAGTACTCTCGACAGCACGTCGAAATCAAAGGAGTACCCGTCACACAGGGTGGGAGCTGCGCCTCGATTCTTCAGCGCATAGGTGATAAGGTTGGTTGCCCTGTAGCAGAAAGTGACATTGATGTTGTACACCGTGTCCGAACAAAAAATAATGGTGAGCCCAATATAACTGCTAGGTTTCGGTCACGAGAGAAAAAAAAATTTGGAGGACGCTTAAGCTTCGCCTTCAAGAGTGGAACGCGATAGCGTTATTGCATCTCGTCGAGAAAACTTACTAGACGCAAGGTATTGGGGCATCCTCGCACCGGTACCCGCGCGGCCCGAAGGGGAGAAGCGGGTGAGCGAAGATAGTGATCTAAAGAAAGGAAAGACGCTTGATTCTACAACCTGTGAGGGTGCACGGCGAAACGTCAGGGGCGAGTGGCGCGCCACGTGTCGGGGCAGCGCCGCACATTGCGAGGAGGGGTTCTTCTGTGTCTGCCGCAAGATGGCTCTGCATGTGCGCAGAGCGCAGAAGAAATGTAGCGGAAACGTACTTCGCTACTCGTGTAACTGCGACTAAGTAACATGCTCATAATTACCGATATACACTGCAGTATAACGTTCTATGGCATGTTTCTAAGGCAACACCGCATTCACTAGAAGCGCTTTTGTACCGCTTTAAAGCATCGAACTCGTGGCTGAGTACCGCGACGTGAAACGCTGCGCCATGCTCCCTGTCTCCTCCTCTCCCTCTCCCTGCACAGTCTATGGCGGTCCAGAATGGCGGGTTTTCACTGTGACCCTGACGCCCGCCCTGCAAGGCTCTACTTCCGCGAGAGTATACACGCATTGGTTGAAATGCACAAATTGAAGACCACTGTGCCAGACTGGATTTTAAGAGTCGAACCACTATGCGAGCTGAAGGAATTTTAACTTGACAAAGGCAACTCGTGTGAGCCTGCCGGCTTCTGTATTAAGTGTCATGCTTGTGGTAACCGCTCTGCTGTGAGCATTTGATTGTAGCGCGTTTTTGTTGGTTTTGTTGTATGTTGGTGATGACCGGCAATAGAGAAAAAAAAAACTCGTGGCTGAGTGGTAGCGTCTCCGTCTCACACTCCGGAGACCCTGGTTCGATTCCCACCCAGCCCATCTTGGAACTTGCTTTTTATTTATGAAGTGCATGCCGGGATTTACCGCTCACTGGACGCCGACGACACCGGCTTTTCTGCGACACGAGCTCCTTAACGCTACCGCGTTAAAAGGTTGCGTTTACCACGAAAGCGAACAAGGCACGCTTGACGACAGAATAGCTTGGCTTCAGCGCTGACCTGAGCAATCCTGTCTTCATCAACCACCACTTCACTCCTCACAACACACGACTGCTGGCAAAAGCACTTGAACTGAACAAAGGAAAAGAAGTTTGTCTGGGTGGACAACTGCCAGATCAAGGCCCGAAAGACAACATATAGCCACGTTTTTCGTATCTCCAGCCAGAGTGACCTTTCTATTTTCAACTCATCTACATAGTGTAGTGAACGAATAGCGGATGTCACGAAACACGAGGAAGAGAACAACGAAGTGCCGCTGCGCTGCTCGAGCTCGCTGGTTTGTGCCTAGACAGACTGTGTTCCTGTGCTGTTCGCCGTGCAGCTTGAAGAGGGCTATATTCCCTGTTGAACCCTCAGTAAAACCTACTTCACTTGGTGGAGGTGAGGATTTCCGTCCGCCCTGGAGCTCCGCAGCCGCGCACTACCGACAACAGCCATTACCGACGCTACCACTCTTACTCCAACCGCCTCTTCGTCCCCCGTCTTCTGCGCTGAAGATTTGCGCCAACGATACTATCCTATCTTCACCGGAACCAGCACCCACGACGTGGACGATTGGCTGTCCTCATATGAGCGGGTCAGTACGCACAACAAAATGTACGACGGCCTCAAGGTTAATCACGTCATATTCTACCTAACGGACGTTGCCAACCTATGGTTCCGCAACCACGAGGCCGATATCTCCTCGTGGTCTGCTTTCAAGACCACTTTTTGCGATATCTTCGGCAGGCCTGCGGTGCGCAGGCTGTGCGCTGAGCAACGCTTGTGCAGCCGTGCACAACTACCCAGCAAAACTTTTACAAGTTATATTGAAGATGTTGCAGACCTGTGCAAGCCCGCGCACGCTTCAATGACAGAACATGCTAAGATTGGTCATATTGTAGAAGGAATCAAACGATGACGCGTTCCAGATGCCTCTGGACAGAAACCCAGCAAGCGTCGTCGATGTAATCAATGTCTGCCAAAACTCAGCAATAAAGCAAGCGGCGTCAAATCACCGTTCTTCGCTCTCACACCAGGAGCCTCTTGCAGGTTTATCAGCGGACGCAGAACAGTCCCCCTTGCTGCAACAAATAAAGCAGTTCGTTCGAGAAGAAGTTGCCCGTCAACTGTCCCTCGTTCCCCATCGTCCTGACGCTTCCTTTCCTTTGATGCCACAGTTGCAGCTAGTCTTCCACGAACACTTCCCACGCTTCCCGAAGCTCCTGCTGTCGTTCCCTTGACATACGTCGGAGCACCAGTACAATATAGCCAACCTTCTGTCCCAGCCTCTTTGACCTACATGGCATTGGCTGCGCAGCCTCCGCCTGAGCCGTTACCACCCATGCAGCCTGTCCTACGCCATGCACCGCTTCCTCAAACGGCTCTGCTTCATCCTGCGACTCCGCGCTATTACAACCTGTGGCGCACTTCGGACAATCGCCCAGTTTGTTACTACTGTGGTTGCCCTGGACATGTGGCCCGTCGGTGCCGTCGCCGCATGGCTGCGTGTCCCGAGCCCGCGTCTTTGGAGTACTCCCCACCGCTGCTTCCTTCTGCTCCCTCTTCGCCTGCACACGCCGCCGAACAGCGTTATGAATTAATTGTGATGCCCTTCGGTGTGTGCAATGCACCCGCCACAATCGAGATGATGATGGATAACATCTTGCGGAAGTTCAAGTGCCACATCTGTCTCTGCTACTTGGATGACATTGTTGTCTTTTCAACCGCCTTCGCTACGCACCTAGAGCGCTTGCGGCAAGTTTTGGTTTGTCTTATTGACAATGGCCTACAACTGAATCTCAAGAAGTGTCACTTCGGTGCCGAGCAGTTGACAATTTCGGGTCACATCGTCTCTAAGGAAGGGGTTCGCCCTGATCCGGCCAAGCTGCGCGCAGCGCAGAGTTTACTAAAGCGGTCTCACTCAAGCAATTTCGAAGCTTCGTAGATCCGTGCTCGTATTTTCGGCGCTTCGTGCGGAACTTTGCTTTTATTATTGCACCCCTGACGAAGCTACTCGTGGGGACAGTGAGTTAACTGCCTGGTCGCCCGAGTGCGATAAAGCGTTCACCGCACTGCGCCATCTTTTGACATTGCCACCAATCCTTCACCACTACGACCCGAAAGCACCCACCGAGGTCCATACTGATGCGAGTGGCGTTGGCTTCGGAGCTGTGTTGGCTCAACGGAAAAACGGCTTTCACGAATACGTCGTCGCGTACGCGAGTCGTGTCCTAACTAAAGCTGAATGCAGCTACTCAGTTACAGAAAAGGAGTGTTTGGCAATTATGTGGGCCCGAAATTCCGACCCTACCTGTACGGTCGCCAGTTTGACGTCGTTACGGACCACGACGCATTATGTTGCCTTTCATCTCTTAAAGACCCGTCCGGCCGCCTCCAGCGATGGGCCCTCTGCCTTCCGGAATGTGACATGCGCGTTGTATATCGCTCTGACCGTAAACACATGGACGCCGACGCTCTGTCTCGTTCTCCCCTATCCAGCTAACCTGCTTGCTCCACGGCGGCTGATCCCGTCCTCTCGCCTCTAATTATCGCTGATATGCCTGCGAAGAAGCGCTAAGACCCATGGCTCGCATCTCTTATCGACATCGTGTCCACTTCTCCCAACGCTGCGCCTTCTCGGACTTTACGCCGTCAAGCACCACACTTTGCCCTACGAGACGGTCTTCTCTACCACCGCAATTATATGACTGATAGTCGACGGTGGCTTTTCGTCATTCCCCGCCATTTACGACATGAAATTTGCGCCTCTTTCCATGCCGACCCTCAGTGTGCTCATCCTGATGTAGTCAAGACGTTTCAAAGAATTTGTCGGCGCTACTATTGGCGCGGCATGTACGGTTATATTCGCAAATACGTCCGCTCCTGCATCACCTATCAGCGCCGCAAGCCATCCACACCTCGTGCTTCTGGCCCCTTAAAACCCCTTCCAAGCCCGACCTGTCCTTTTGATCGCATTGGCGTTGATCTTTATGGGCCACTTCTCTGCACGGTCTCTGGGAACCGCTGGATTATCGTCGGCATCGACCACCTCACCCGATATACGGAGACCGCTGCCCTACCTGCCGCTACTGCCCGTGAGGTGGTCCTGTTCTTGCTTAATCATTTTGTTCTTCGCCACGGCGCGCCGCGTGAGCTGCTCAGTGACAGAGGTCGAGTCTTCCTTTCAAATGTCATTGAAGCTCTACTGTCCGAATGTCGCATCATACATCGGACCACCACAGCCTATCACCCTCAAACTAACGGACTGACTGAACGCTTCAATCGTACAAATATGCTCACGATGTACGTTTCCTCCGATCAGACTAACTGGAATGCTGTTCTTCCTTTCATGACGTACGCTTACAACACCGCCACGCAGTCAACCACCAAATTTAGCCCTTTCTTCCTCCTTTATGGGCGTTTGGCGTCGTCCACGATGGACACTATATTGCCATATAATCCCGAAACCACCGAGTGGACTCCACTTTCTGACGCTGCAAAGCATGCGGAGGAATGTCGCCAGCTAGCCCGCAGTTTAACATCGCAATCTCAAGGCCGCCAAAAGCATCGTCACGACAAAGATCAGACGCCACACTGCTTCCCTACAGGGTCCCTCGTTTGGCTCTGGGTTCCTTGCACCCCACCAGGATTATCATCGAAATTTCGAACTGAATACCACGGCCCCTACCGCATCGTTCACCAAACTTCCCCTGTAAATTACCTCGTGGAGCCACTCACTCCCTCTTCGGACATGCGTCATCGTGGCCGCGAAACTGTGCACGTGAGCCGCCTCAAATCGTACTACGACCCGCTCGTCTTGCCCTCGCCATAGGTCGCCAGGGCGGCTCCTCTTAGATCCCGGGGAAATTGTAGTGAACGAATAGCGGATGTCACGAAACACGGGGAAGAGAACAACGAAGTGCCGCTGCGCTGCTCGAGCTCGCTGGTTTGTAACTAGACGGACTGTGTTCCTGTGCTTTTCGCCGTGCAGCTTAGAGAGGGCTATATTCCCTGTTGAACCCTCAGCAAAACCCATTTTAATAGGTTTTTCATTTTTAAACCACCGCATCTTATACTTTTGAAAAATTCAAATAACTTTTTCGTGGCGCCGCTCCTTCTTCGCAATTAGTTATCCATCTGAATATACGCAGCCCACCATGTCATTACGTGAATTTAGTGAATTTCTTAACACTTACCGATCATGCATTTTGTCTTATATGTCTGTCTGAAGCCTGGCTTTCGTCTGCTACTGATATCTTTCGTATTCCAAATTATCAAATAGAATACTCACATAGTTGCGATAGCCGGTATGGCGGGTCTGCCACCTTTATTTCCAGTGTTCTAACATATAATCGCCGGCATGACATTATATTTTCCACGGACAGTTGCGAATCTGTTTGGGTAGAAATTCACAAACCATTCCTTTCCAGCAGGAACAGAAATCGGAACCATATATCGCTCTCCTTCATCCTATTCGGATTTCTGCTTTGAGCTTGACCGAATATTGACCCCCCCATGCTCAACCGTGAAAACAAAATCATCATTTTGGGAAACAAACATTATTGACAATGACATCTACAGCATGAATTGTCATGGTTCTCTTGGTCATGGTCTACAATCACTTATCAGTTCACTTACGCGCAGTATTCCTTGTGGCCCTACCAAACTTATCGACCACATTTTGCTGCAGGGGTAGATATTCATTTAACTGATGATTTCCTTATTTTTAGTTTACTGGATAGCGTTACGAACCGTACAAAGACATTCATAGGCAACAATCACTTGATCGCTGCAAATTTGCTCGGAATATAGCTCTTGTAGACTGGCGCGATGTCCTGAATGAAAGTTGCCCTGATACATTGTTTGAAAAGGTCATTAGTACAATAATTGAAAGTCTTGCGTCTTCCACAACGACTTTTAGACAGGAGAAAAAATTTTCCGAACCTAGAAACCGATGGATTACGGGAGGATTACTGCGTTCCATCCGCAAAAAAGATCCGGAAAATACTTAAAAAGCAGCCGTTTAACTTTACACTTCTTAACCGCTTCAAAAAGTACTGTCACACTATAACAGCTGTGCTTAAGACTTCCAAACGTAGTTATTACCAAAACAGAATTAAATGTAATGGAAACAATACTCGTAAACGCTGGGAACTAATTAAAGAATTCCTAAATCTGGCTGCCTGTGAACCTACCATGACTAATCTTAGCGATAGCACCGACACATTCTCAAATGCTACAGATATCGCCAACGCTTTTGTTCGTATTTTCAGCGCCGACACAAAAAGCGTTAATTCAGTCACCAGTGTGTACACGCACCCCTCATTCTTTTTTTCTATACCCAACTTATGCTAACGAAGTTCTTCAAACCATTAGGGAATTAAAAAATACTGGTCCCTGGCTAGATGGAATTGCTCCAGTTAAAATGAAACTTATTGCAGAGAACATTTTACCTGTTCTGGCTCACTTAATTAACGCTATGTTTAAAAGTAGCAGTTTTCCTAATCAGTTGAAATGTGGAAAAGTGGTACCGGTTTTCAAAAAAGGCGACAGCAGTATAATAACCAACTACCGTCCCATTACTATACTACCTTTTTTCTGTAAACTTAGTGTTTTCTTAAATTCGATCTCTTAACTTCCCACCAATTTGGATTCAGGCCGAATTTCTCCACCAAACTTGCAATAGAATTCACTGACCAAATTAAACGTTCCCTTGATCGTAGTTTCTTTGTTGGCGCACTTTTTATTTATTTACCAAGGCGTTTGAGACAATTCCCCATAACATTCTCTTTAAAAAAGTAGAATGCCTTGGTGTTTGTGAACCGGCACTTAGCCTAATTCGTACTTATCTCACTGACAGACTTCAAGTTGCTGAATTTGGTCGCATATTTTCGAACCCAAAGCTAATAAACCGCGGTGTCCCACAGGGATCTATTTTAGGCCCTCTCCTCTTCCTTTTTCCAATACCATTTTTCCAATACTAGTGATATTTCTACATTAACCGCCAATTT
>JAJIZL010039130.1:7700-31929 GCA_023969395.1 Amblyomma maculatum
TTGATGACAACTGATTAATAAATGTAAAATGAATCACCAAGAGTTTATAAAAACATAACGGTGGATTTATTTCGACGTTTGGTCAGGTCTTTTTCAAGTCTGGACCTCGGTCGAAACGTCGAGTGAAATAAGTGGTGAAATTTCTTGGGGCCGAGAAGACAATTCTTGTATTTCTTCCAAATAATTTAGGCTGTCTGATACAATATGTTTATCAAGACATCTTCCTTTGATACTCGTCTGCTGTGGGTGAAGTCCTTTAATATAGAAGTAGCCTGAAAGATGTAAACTCTAGTTAGCTAAGCCAAAACACGGCAGCAAGTGTAAGAAATTCATATACCCAGGAGCAGAAGCTTACGCTATATTAAAATTGTGTGAGAAATGTGCCAAAGCGCCGTCCGTGTACCTAAGCGGAAACAAGATACTGTTATTAAGTGCCCTTTGGACATATTGAGGATTGGAAAGAGGGGCTGGAGCAACGAGATAATCGTGCCACGGTTGCGATAGTTTTTCGTTTTTGCGTTTTTTTTTGGTGCGTGGGTAATAATCCAGTTCAAGTCAATAAACACTGTTGTTAGTCAGCGCCTGTGCACATAGCGTCCGTCTTTATTGTCCGTGTTACTGTTCTGCTGTATTTCCCAGTACGATGAACCAACAATCCAGCCACTGCCAATCAAGCAACGACTGCTTCCCTATTCAACGTCATCGTGTGCCTGTCTTTAGTCGAAGACATTTCTTTTTTAAGAGAAAACGTGTGAGTAGAGGCTTTGCTTCTTCACGAAACTGCAAATATGCACGACCAGCTTTCAGCTGACATGGAGGTGGCGCGTGATTATGGTTCTCCCGTCAAAATGCGCCCTCGCTAGTGACGTGTAGTATATATTACAAATTTCCTTTCTGCAGTCGCGCTATCCAAGGAACATGACGCCTTTTCGAACTCCTGCGTTTAGACCCCTCGCTTCTTTATGTTATTGTTTCTCTACTTCGGTACGCGCTGCTCGGTTGTTTAAAGCGGCGACGGCAGGTCGATTCCTCCCAGTAATATGAGCGCCTTCTACGGTGGGGGGAACGCGCCAGCGCAGGAAATAGCCATGGGACTTGTAATGGCTTCTTTTGTTTTTGTTTTTTCGTTCGCTGGTGGCGGGAGCGGCCGGGCCGCAGAGCCTGTAAGAGAATACATATCTCCAAGGGCGAGCCGCCGTTCCCGCACAGCGGGAACTAACGTGACCGCCTTGCCTCATATATCCTTTGAGTCACCTTTGAGCATATACGGCCAAGCCCTACAAATGCGTGGCAAGAAAGATATGCAGTTTTGAAATAACGCTGAAGGGAAGGCTAGTAATTATGTCACCAAATTCTTACATGCACACTTATGTGTCTCAGCAACACGTGTTGCATTCGTTCTGTTTAAAAAGCGTTTCCTGGACCTTGTGAACATAGTATTGAAAATGAAAATGGTAGATGCAAGGAGGCAGCATGTAAAGGGCAATAGACGAAAACATGGCAGGGGCCCCAACAAAAGTTTAGGATCTTCTAACTTCAAAATACGACAATGCTAATTAAAGCACTTAATTATAAGCACCGTTAAAACATCCAATACCGATAGTGATTAACCGCAATTTCAGAGAATATTTCAAGATTTCCTTAACATAGTGAGTTTAAAAAAGAAAAGAAAGCATTTGCAGGAAAAAAACTCAACCACGACTTCACCGGACGTCACGTCGATGCACTGAG
Organism: Amblyomma maculatum; assembly: GCA_023969395.1. Classification (NCBI taxonomy): domain Eukaryota; kingdom Metazoa; phylum Arthropoda; class Arachnida; order Ixodida; family Ixodidae; genus Amblyomma; species Amblyomma maculatum. The sequence goes on from JAJIZL010039130.1 coordinate 9,432, forward strand.
CTTCCTGTGCATCACTTGCGCTCAGTTTCGGTTTCACACAGAAAAAAAAAAAGTGTCGGATTGCTTTGAGCTGCAGGGTTTTAGAAAATGTCTTTTTCTTTGTTTCAAAAATTTATATGTCAATGCCTTTCTCACGGCTTCGAAAATGCGCTGCCGGGTCTAACCACCAAACTGCGACAATTAAAAAGTTAATTAGTGGAGTTCAGCAAATTATTTGCATAAATAAAAGATCGTTGCCGAGCTTGTTATTAAGAGTATTTTTCCCTATTCCGAACTCACAATAGTTAGGAATTTTCGGAAGTGAATTCGCTAAAACACCCTATATAGTGCAATACATTCGGCTACTCACTAATACAAAAAGATAATTTCAGCTGAATCATACCATAGAACACAAAAGACTTCCACCCCCAGGAGCAGTTGGAACAAGCACCATATGAGTGTGCACCACCAATTGCAAACAAATTTGCAATGTATTTCAACGGCTTCATGAATGGAAAAAAATAAAGTACATTCATGGAGTAAATAAAACTATTATTTACTCAAACATTACTGAATGCAATGTTCTAAATTTCATTATGAAGTACGCATGGCTTTTTGGCAGGAAAAAAGAAAATAATCATAGTAGCTATTTGGTTAAAATGCCAGTTTTCCCGTATTATCATGCTTTTTTTTAACTGTGTTGAATTAATTCTATAGTAATTTCAGTTCTCTTTGTGAAGGCCACTACAATAAATCGCCAATACAAGTATCAAGTGAGTGCTCTATCCGACTTTATGAACAAATCTTTCTTAGGAAATAATACTTTATTAACAGTCAGCTAACAGCCCGAAAATAGATGCACTTCTATGTCAATACACAGATGACAAGTCACCATTTGCAATATATACTCGAGAATGCAGTGGAAAGTGCCGCTTACAAGAGTCCACAGAGACTGTGGCGTTGACTAACTGCCATGCAGTAGCGGCTAGCCCACCAGAATATCCCTGTTGCGAGCGTTGCCACTCTATAGAATGAAAAGGGAAGAACAATTTATGTGCGACTTTGTCACCATGAAAATTGGCTACTGTCTGGTTTCTTGGATGGGAATTTTCCACTGCGTTCCCCAGTAAGTCGTACGACGCGTTTAGGGCAACCAGCGCACATAGCTACGACATTAACACACAAAAGTTAAAACATATGTTGCAATAGAAAGCACAAGAATAAGAATAACGCAGAAGCCAAGCAATTCCAGAGAAGCTAAACTATATCAGAGCGTGACGTGCAAAAACAAATTTCCTGTTTCCCAAAACGTGGAAGGATAGAGCGTCAACTTCGTAGCATGAGACATCAGTGAAAATTTGAGTTTCGGGAATTTTTCTGATCGTGTACCCGTGAAAATGTTCATCAAATTCAACTGTTTCAAGCTTCTGTACGCAGAACAAAACACATCGACTCACTGAAAAAATGCCTGTGATCATGACAAAAGTTGGCTGCTCTGAAGAGATGCCTGTTACTTTAATGCTGCCAACTGCACATAAAGTGCCATCAAGGTTAGTTGAAGACAAAGAAAAAATGTCCTCAGCGTTTATGTTATTTGCAGAGATGTAATTTTTCACATCTAAAGGAAGATGTTCATAAAGCAAGGGTTTGCATCCTTCTGTGGTCACTGCCATGCATTGGATTTCACAACACTGCAGATAGGTTTCATGCGCCTGATGGCCATTTGTCAAAATAGAAGCGATGCTCTTGAAATTTCGTAGCTTCCTGGCAAGATCCTTGAAATATTGGTGTTTCGCTTCAAACCGCATCGACCAAATGCGCACAAGTGGCCCATATTTCAGCATGTACTTCGGACAACGAATTAGGAAGTGGAATTTACTGGGCGTACGTACTGTTGGGAATACCTCTATGAACTCCACAGAAAAGCATACGATGAGGCGTTCGAGGTATGCAACGTATTCCACTGTAACCCGTTTGCTCATGATTATGTCCACTATTTTTCTGAACAAAAGGTACAGCTTCCACATCTTGTGGTCTCTTGGAATGCACTGTCCCACAAACAAAGGCAAGTACCGAAATAAACAATACAGTTGCGAAGCACTTCCCTTGATCGCCCCATTTTTTCGGAACATTTTTGCTGACAGTCGTTCTGGCTTGTTGCACTTTTCATCATTACTGTAGCAATGTGACACAATGGCACAATTTAACAAGTCTAAAGTGAAAGTGTCATCCTTTATAAACGAGAAAATAACTTCCTTCAACAACAACGGTATAACTCCTTCATGCAGATCATGCATTAAATCTGGAGGAAGGTGTTCAGTGGGCTCAAAACCACAAAGTAACAGCACATTCGCTGCGTACACCATAGAGAGGCAAGCAGCTGACACCACGAGACAGCAAACTTAGGTGGTAATTATGTAAAGCTGGTGTTCGTTCCTGAAAGTCTAATGGCCTATGCTTTATTCCGATCTCATGGTGCAACGCCATGCAGTGACGGCATATTCTTCCATGACTGAAACTGCACCTGAAACCACCCAGTCGGTGCATTGAGAGATTATCTCCCGTGATGATAAAAACAGACCCCTTAAAGGTCTCTCCATTCATAGTAATACTATCTGTTTCTAGTATTGCTACATCTTCTACAAGGGGTTGAAGTATTTTCTTCAAGCCATGCTTTGCTACAAGCTTTTCTTGGGCCAGTACTGCCAAATGAATGGATGAAAATTTTGATGTGTTAATGGTAGTATTCAGCACTTTGTAATACACGGCCATTAATTTTTGCTTGCCCCTTCTGCTGCCCAGAGGATCGCAGACCTCAAATCCATCGGTGTACATCTGTATACAGAGCTTCCTAGAATCACCATGAAAGTATGAATGATTAATAAAAGCTGTTCCGTCAAAAACGTTTACCAGGTACTCCTGCGAGTTTGGCAAACTTGAATATCTGATCTCGTCAGAAACGTTATGCAATGAGTTTTTTAATACCTTCAGCAAGGGGACATAACTGAACGTTTCTTTTTTGCCGTTATTATCAGTGCCTACACAAATAGTTTCTGCTTCGACAAATGGCAGACAGCATTTCCAATACTTTGTTTTTTCATACTGGCTTAATAGCTTTCCAAGGCCATTCTCAATGAATGATTTCATATCGGTTCCAACCTTATGGGAAGAAGAAATAAAATTCTCAAACAATGCTTGCATGTACAAAACAATGTCGGCTGATATTTCTTGCACTGTCGTGCTTGGCAACCGTTTTCCTTCTTGCCACTTCAGCTGAAGAAGGGCGAATTCCTTGACAAGGTCCCTCTCATCACTAAGTGTTCTGTGCATTCTACTGTCGACGCCTTCCAAGTGTCAGAGTCTCCAAACACTGATGTTCCTGGAGTGCTATTTAGTTGAAGTCCATCGACCTCTGCCGTATCTTGCGATGACTCTGGGTTAACTTCAGGGTCATGTACAAAGTTTTCTTCAAAGCATTCAGCATGACACCTTGAGACATGCTTTCTGTACGTTCCATACGAAGTGTACGTCTTAAGGCACCCTTGAAGGCCACAAAGCCAGTTTTTTTCGTGTCCGTGCTCTGCGTGCAAGTGCCGGAACAGTGATCTCAGTGTGACATTTCTTTTTCTGCACTTGTGGCACTGGAAAAGACGGACTCCAGGCATCTGGAAAATATGACACAAAGCATACAACTGCCTAAAAGAAAGCGCAGCAAACACCAAATAGAATTCGTTTATAAAGATAAACTAGTGGTCACTTCATTGCCAAGCGCTGAACTGCTCCGTACAGCTCCGGACTGTGTAGAGACCAGTTAGCCACACAGCGAGCAAAGACTGCAGTATTTAATAGCGAGGGCAGTTACGGGTATTTCACATCGAAGCCAAGAGGCTGGACCGACGACTCCTGTGCAATGCATTTTCAAGGGAGAGTGCTTTTTGTTTCTTTCTGGTAACCTTTAGTTAAATGCTCGTAGGGGACCTTTAGTTAAATGCTCGTAGGGGTCGCGCGAGCGCGATCTACCCGTGCCACGTTGCCACGCTGAATATCACGGTTGTGGGTTCTGTACTGCACGGTTCGCGGTCAAAAAGAGCAATAACGTTTCAAAATTCTATGGGACCATGATTAAATGATATTTCTACGCTTTTCACGATTTTTGGTAGAATTGTTGATCAATGGAATATAGCACCTACATAAAAAAGTAATTAGCTCTTACCTTTAACAGATAGGTGCTGTAATCTGATCAGTTAGAACATTTTCTGGCTTTCGGAGATATTGACGGGTGGTCACAATGTAAATGCTGTCTGCTAGCGATGTCGTGGTCTTTTCTTTTTTCCCGTGAGAGAAACCCTTTTGTTTCGGCCCGTCCTGTCCAGACAGCAGCAACCTCCTCTTTGGCGAGCGCGCACCGGATGCACGTGGTTGGCGGTGTTCATTTCATACCCTCCGTATGCCTTTGATTCTTCGTGTTCCCGGCTAGTCTGATTTCCCCCTCTCTCTTCGCGGCGCGGGTCTTTGTGCCGTTTTTGTTTGTGGTGTTTTTAGAGGCATCGAATTCAGCGGCGACTTCGTGAGAACGAAGCGTGGGATGGAATGCGTTAACGTCTGCGCGGGAACGACTGCAGCCGATGCCATTTTGGGATCATTTTTCTTGGCGGCAGTCGGTGAAGGTTTGTTCACTCCGTGCGCTCGCTCCATACTATAGCGTCAGCTAAAGGATGTCTATCACATGCCTTTTAGCTGTCGGAAGTGATGGTGCACGCAGAAAGTTGAATTTAGAACAACCTAATTTGCGGTGCCTCAAAGCCTCGGCTGCCTGCTGCAGTCTCCTGTCTGCGCAAATCGACTTCGAAGTGGACCGATTTCATGTAATCATTTCTGAATTGTTTTCTTTAATTGGGATTGCTAAAACGTCGAAACCCACGTATTTACCATGCCATTGAATCGAAGCGTTAAGATACAATGCGGTTTGTGCTACTTGAGGGTATGCATCGACGATTTGCTTTTGTGGACTCATGTAGGAAGCTTCAAGTCTTCCATGTTATCACTGCAGCAAATGCTATTGTTAGTTGTGCACACATGCCGCGATTAAAAGTCACGTGTCATGGCAAAAAAAAAAAAACATGTACCTCTACAAGCGCTTGTCGTGGTACAGATGCTCGTAACAGTGCTGTGGACAAATGTTTTATTCGCATTGTTTGAGAAAATCCCGACATTCAGTTGCAGGGCTAGCCATTACCTTACCAGCTTCGATGTGCAGGCACGAGAATATTCTTTTTTCACTTTGGGTGAACACTAGTAAAAATAACGGGAGAGAGGGCGAAGAGAATTATAAAGATACTACACGCGCACTGTTCAAAGAATGAAATGCGTCAATGCAAGCGCATGGCGTCGAGTATATTGGCGCCTTGCGATGTTGTTTCTTCCGATGACGCTTTGGAATGAAAGGCACACAGCACATATACTTCCAGCAGAGTTGTGAGCAGCTCATAATGAGCAGGCATATCCTTCGAGGCACGCATTTTCCCGTTTAGTTGTACATTAGGGCATTTCGAAACTATGCTCAAATAATACCTTATAGTGCATTGTGCGGAGTGTCTGAATAGATTGTGGTGTGACAAAAGCTTATTGTGTACACAGGTTCTGGACAAAGACTTTAATGAATATATTGACATACTTGAAGAAGACACGATTCAAGATATGGCTGTTCTGCGTGTGTTAAAAACAACATCTGTCACAGAAGCGTGCACCAACGAAGAGGTTAGTGCTTGGTACATGCTGTTATATATTTATACTTGATTAGCTTTGTGCCGTTCTTGCTCTTATGAAATGCCTGTTGCATGCTAATTGACATTAGGTAGCGCCAGCAATGTCTGGCTATAGTTTCCTGAGTTTCCTGTTGCACTCCGAGTTAGTTATTTGTAAACTGCATGCCACCAGAATGATTTCGCATCAAAATATAACCGACTTGAGTACTGATCGTGTGTCCTGCTCCCCACTTCAGTCACTCAACGACAAAAAGTCTGATATTTAAAGGCCGGCGTCGGCCTTCCTTTCAGACTTTGTGTCTCTGAGCGCACAATTTATTTTGCATAACCTGAGCGTAGCGCCTTAGCAGTAAGTACAGATCAAAAACTGAAATTAGAGAGCAGCGTCCGGTATTTCATGCAACGTGCTTGTGTCTACTTTGCTTGCGAGTCCGCCTTGTGTAGCTTAAGCGCAATCTTTGCCTCCGAAACCAATCAGCATGCGGTAAGACTGTGCCCGTTTCCAAACTTAAATCCGAAGCTTTCATTATCCGAGTCTAAAATAAGCTTGACTTCCTGGTGGCCGTAAGATAAATGCACGAACCGAAAATAGTGTGCTTTTGAGACATTTCTAGTGCCTAGACTGAGAATTCGCCGCTTGCAGGGAATGAGACTGTAAATGCACCGGAATTCATTCGCGGCTGTGGCTGACCTGTAGCTGATCGCAACTCGATGTCATCGTCTATATGCGTCGCGCGCTTTTCGAAAGCTTAAAACTGATCAATTCGACGGGGCCGCCGTTCTGGTTGTCTATAACTACTATAAGAAAACGTGGGAGACATTGGCTGTGAGGCTTGGCTTAGTTGCGTTTCACCTTTTTTTTAGCCAGAGTTCAACAAAAGGAGATTGTAGTTAATCCGGACTGGAATGCATACCAGAAGCGTAAGAAAAGTTGATGGCTCCAGCACTGTACTGACTTCCAGTGTTTTGCATTCCAAATCATTTAAACTACACCCAAAAGACGATAGCCACAGCGACCACAGCGGCATGATGTGACACCGCTCGCTACGACTAAAGAGCGCACAAATCTGAAGCAAAAAAATGTGAGTGAAGTGACTGCAAGATGAAAGGTTGTGGCAAGCGCGTGCAGAATTCTCTGCACAATACAGGTTTCCTATTACGCAGCACTGACCGCGATTGTATACTCTGGTTTTCACTTTCCGGCTTTGTGACCAGGAATGTTTAGGCGGATAGAAATTCGATTTAGCCCGATTATGGTAAATATTTTTTAAAGACAGACGAGATTGTGAAATTCAGCGTCCTCTTTTTGTGCAGCAGAAAATTCCACCTATATTTGGTATCAACTTGTACGGGGTTGTTTAAAGAACATGACGCAACTATACTGTCTCATTAATGATTTCGTGGACTGCGCAGGCTCACACTTCAGAGGCACCTGAGGTTCCAAGAATGAGCGAGGACCGGCCCTACACAGTTGCTATGAGGTATGCTCCAAGACTGAGCGCAGATAGCAAAATGGCCTTTGCTATGTTAACACGGGAACACCGTTTTCTTTACTGTCTAGTACGAGCAGAGGTGTGTGAGAGTAGTGCAATTGGTCAGGAGAGGCATTCACTTTTTGAAGCGAAAGACTGGCAATATTTACGTATATACGTGGAAAGATTGCGATCAGCATTGAGAATCAGTGATATTAGAAATACATCTGGTAGTCCTAACTGGTAGTTCGTTTTGACATCCCAAAGCGACTGTGATACTGAGGGACACCGTATAGGGCTTTAGTAATTTATTCAGTTGAGAGATAAGGACAAAAATAAGAGGAGAACGTAATGAGGTTGCCTATATATATGGGTGGGTTCAGATAAGGGCGGTAATCGAGGTCGCAAGACCATTTTTTGTTTTACAATGAAATTTTTATGTATGGTGGGCTGAAGTCTCGACACAAAGGAATGAACCTTAGTTTTGAATGATATGCTGTAGTTTTTGGGGGAAAAAGCGCATATCACTATAGGTGGAAAACACCATTTTTGCCATTTCAAAAAGTGACAAGTTTGGAGCCCTGCTGCTTGCACACTAAAATTTTATTCTGCGTTATTGTTTACTCAATAAATATAAGCAACTTTTACTTTAAGAAAAGTTATTAAAAGAATTTTTTCTTGCCGAACTTCTTCTAGTAAAGAAATCGCAAAGTGTGCTCCAGATGCAAAGCGCTGCGAAAAAGTCGAATTTCAGTCCTACATTCTGGCGCGAAGAACTGAGCTGTTGTCACTAAAACTTTTTGACTAGATTATGGACGTCATGTTCTTAATTTTAGGCAAAATTTGAGGCTCTAGGCTAAAACAAGTTCGAAAAAAAAATGTTCTTATAACATTCCTTAAAGTAATGTGCAGATTTATTGAGTAAAAAATAATGCACGGAAAATTTTTTTGTGTATAAGCAGCAGGGCTCCAAACTTGCAATTTCTTGAAAGGGAAAAAACGGCGCTTTCTACATCTAGTGATATCCGATTTTTTTTTTTTTTTTTTTAGAAAACAACAGCATATCTTGCAAAACTAAGGTTCATTCCTTTGTGTCGAGACATTTGCCTACCACATATAAATATTTCATTGCACACAAAAAATGGTCATGGGACCATGATTACCTTTCTTATCTGAACCCATCGATATATATACATATATATAGTTGATTTACTGATTAAACTCCCTAGCTGAGAGCTCGTTAGTAAATTTCACACGGAAAAATTTTGGTTACTATTTTTGAAGGGCTCAAAATGGGCCTCTTGTTCCTGAAGTAGGCGCTGCTTGGATATTGTTGCCCATTTATTTTTCCTCTTACTGGCTGGGTTTCTTATGTTCTTTTAGTGGAGATGATGATGATAGCACTTTGTTCAACCTTCCGGATCTTGGATTTTTGGATGCGGTATTGACGGGAAACCAGACAATAGGCTCTTACGTCACTACAAGGATAGTTGATTTGATATTTCAAGAAATGAGTGCGCATACATTGTAAATAAACTTTCATTTAATCATTGTCATACTTCAGTGTTTCCGTCAGTGGTGAATTCGGTAAGAATATATTAAAACAATTTTTTTGTAGCCACCCCTCAAGAAAGTTCTACCAAAATGTGGGACGTACTCTTGTGGCGCGTTACCCACAGCTGGCGGACACGTGTGGAAGTGGGCATGTGAGCATCTTGAAAACCTGAATTCTTGTTTTACTAAATAAGGACAGGGTAACTGAGTGAATTTTTCTTAGCAGTCGTATACAATTCTTGGAGAAAATGGAGGACGCTTTTGACAGGAGTTTTCCTAAATGTCATTCGCCTGTTTTTATGGTATCGCGGATTTGCATTTGTCAGACAATTGTACTACTTTGAGAGGTGCAAGGACCATGGTCACCTATTGGCAATTTTCACGAAATTGTTGCCATCATAAAAAAGGGGTTTTATTGAAAATAAAATAATGAAGGAAACAATTTGTGACAACCGCCGTATCTGCCATTGCTCTCGGATGCACTGAGCTGTGGTGGGGGAAACAAAAAAAAAAACAGTGAGCAGAGAGTACGAAATTAAAAATGGGAGCTATACGGAGCCAGGACAGGATAGGGGTATGCAAAAACATTGTCAGCGTAAGAGCACGACGCGCGCCCACCATTGTCTCGTCACTATGGGTGGGCGTCCACTGGTCGCACGGTGCACAGAAGTTGGGCTACGCGGGCAAAAAGAAGACACATCCCCCTCCTTTGTCACTGTGAAGGCGGCGGTTACTCATACAATGCCTTATAATTATATGCTTGCGTATATGCCTCCAGTAATAGCCTGTGTACTTTATCTCATGCTTCAATATTTCAGGACTCTTGGGTCATGTTCCTAAGACAAAAATTTAAGAACGAACGCAGGAAACTTGAAACTGAAAGGGTCACTCTCAATCGGCTTAAGTTCGGGAAGGCTGCAAAAAGACCTCGAATCGATGCTACCAGTGCCTCAGACCAACTTCAGCGAGGCCAAGTGGGTCAAATTTTGGCAAGTGCTTCATATTTCAGTTTTAAGTTATTTTGAAGCATTACTATAATGCTTTCAATCTTTTACACAGGCGCTCAGCTTGCCACCATGTGCTGAAGACAGCACTAGCCTTGCCCAACATGAGGCATGGTTATGCCAAGAATCGAGGAGACCAAATGCACAGATCGACCAGCTACGCTGCCGACTGGAAGTGACGCACCAACCTAGAGTGCAGGACTTGTGCCAAATGCATGTGGCCACAGCACTTATCAAATATCCTTACCTGGCAATATCTGTGTTGGTAAGTGCATAACCATGTTGTTTCGTGCTATTTCAGTTCATTATTTTGCTATTTTAAACAGACAGTCCATTATCTTTTTTGTGTACGTCATGCATGGTAGTACTAAATCATACACGTCTGCAGATATCTGGAATCCCCCCCCCCCACCCTCTGCAAGACTATATGATAAACTTACGCTAATAGATAAACAAATATATCAAGCCAATAATATTAGTAAAGTTATACTAGGCCTTCCAAATCAAAAACTTCGACTGGAGATCTCAGTAGTGGGTGTACTGCAGCACATTGCCATTGATAGCTTAGATATCAAGTTTTCTCACAGGCTAGCTGCATAAAAGAATCTTTAATTAACCAAAGGATGCCCGGTGATGCATGCAAAAATGGGACTGGTTTACGTCAATTAGCCTTCATCTTAGTGCTTCTTAACAAGAACTTGACCAATCAAGAATGCAGGCAAACTAAAAAGCTTGTTATTTGTGCAGCTAGCAGCTTTTAGATTATAATGGCCTAACATATTTTTGTACTTTGCATCCCGACGCAGTGGCTTATTTGCTGCTGCGAGTTCGAGGAGGCGGGTTCAATTCCGGCCACTGCTTTTCGATCGAAGTGAAAAACAAGATGTGCGATTAGTGTGCGATTCATGCAGTTTAAAGAACTCCACGTGACCAAAATTTCCTGAACGCACAACTCCAGCGTCCCTCACAGCGCAAGCCGCATTCGAGCGTTAAACCCTATAAATTAGCACTTAAGCAGCACTTTGCATCTGCCATTGTTGCACATAGTGATTATCCCTCGAAATATTTTGCTGTTGTACATCATGTATTTGCATGAACTATTTCGATGTTACAGTTTCTCGAGGATTTCAATATATTGATAAAAAGAAATGGACTGCAAGCCATCGAGAAAGGCATTCAGACTGTGATGAGCCTGGTTCTGAGCGGCAACCTACCAGGAGGAAGAAAAAAGGACATGCTGCTGATCATTGAAGCCAGCGACGCCGCTGCCAGCATAAGGCGTCAGAAACGTGAGTTTTTAATCATGGGTCAAGCCTATGTATGGTTGTATAGTGTTTTCGCCTGTCAAAAAACGCAAATGAAATCTGCAGTATGGGCAAGTGGCTGCACCGATGTTTTGTTGATTTCGCTCTTTCGTGGTTTCTATTTGAAAGGTAGATCATCATGGCTCACACGAAATTTCTTGTTTGTGTTGCAGACATCCGTGCTGTGCGGATCCTGAAGCTTCTTGCAAAAATTATTTGTCAACCGAAATCGACGGAGGCAATGTTCGTGCCTGTTGTAAGTGCGGATTATGTAAAACATTTAAAAGGGCTCTTCAAAAGAAGCTGGCCTGTCAATCCATATCTTAGGCCACTAAATATGCATAACTCTGCGGCCTTGGCCTTCCTATCATTTTATGTAGTGAATTTATTGCATGTGCGGCGAAAATTTGGATCTTCACTGTTGTATTACAGAGAAGTCAGATACAGAAACTCACTTCTGGTCATACGAGAAGCAGGGAATAGTGAAGATCAGATTTTAAAGAAAAGCCGTGAAAATGCACAACAATGGGTTATCTCCCAATAATTATATATATATATATATATATATGCACATATATATATGCAGTGGTATTGTTTGCTGTCCGGACATTTTATTCTAATATGTACTGTTCTACACTGTCTTTAATGACGCAGGAAGGAGAGAAGCCACTTACGCCATGCGTGGTTTTTTCTAACGGGAATCTGGAAACGGCAGACGATTACTTTTTGTACATCGAACGACAGCGCCTCTTCCGGGTCATTGACGCAATTCAAGGGCTCACCGCCATAATGGCAGCGTACTGGCTGTTTAATCTCAACTATGCCAAGCCAGCGCAGAGCTTGTGCTGCCTAGTCGAGCACCTATTCTTAGGCGTGACGGTTTCAAAGCCGAAGCCAGCCGCGCAGTGCTTCATATCAACAGTACGAACTGAATTTATTTGATCTCAGCTCGAATGTATAACTATTGATGTTTTGTCATGAGCGGCTTCTCAATAAACTGCATTCACTATACGTACTGCATTTCATTGCATGTTTTCACATCCACATGTTTAAAGACAATAGGTATCAATTGCTGAAATGCAATAACACACTGTGACGGCAGAAAATATATAATGGGTAAGTGATTGACCTGAATCAACCCATAATAGCTGAACGTGCATGCGATGCAATGTAATATGTGCATCTTTAAGAGCTTTGCATGAAAAAATGCAGGTATGCTTACAGCACCCTTTTCAGCAATGGGTGTAAATACTAGCCCCCTTTTTGATAAAGGGTGCAGATAGCTTGCAACACCTTTTATTCTAAAGGGTGCAGATTCAAGCACCCTTTTTGGCAAAGGGTGTAGGAGCGCCCTTAGAACCCTTTCTACAAAAGGGCGCAGTGCCGACCTAAAGGGTGCATCGGTGCCTCATTGCACCCTTTCTAGAGGGCGTAAGAGGGTTAGTTATAGACACGCCAAAACACCCTTAAGGGTGTAAATTTTTTTTACAGTGTTGCGTGCCATCTCTCGACAAGACAAAGATTTTGAAAGGTATTATGCAAAGTGGATACTGGTGCACACGCGAGATACATTAGGCTTATCTGATTCAAAACCATGACGACACCTGTGTTAGCAGTCCATTCACCAACCTGTTATCAAAAGAGTCTGCTTATCTGGAAAAGTCATCCTTATCTCTTTTAGCACTATTTAACCGTTTTAAATAAGTGGCAGGCACCTTCTGCTTTTTTTTTTTTTAGTCCAAGCGCAAACCCATTTTCCATCCTTCATCTGCGTCTTGTTTTCATTTTCACGTCTTTAAACAGTCATCGTTCCTTGTCGAACGTTTTATAGCTTTTAAGATTTTATCGCGTTTATTCGCTTCTTAATACGACCCCCGACGTTGACTCAGCTAACAGCTTCTGTCGAGACTATTTATTGTGCATGCACCTTTCGAATAAACTTCAGTTGTATGTCAGCGTCTGTGGAATTATGTTTCGCCTTATCCCGTCTTTGCGCTGTTATCAGTTTAATTCTGGGACTGGAATTGCCAAAGATTCATTTTCCGTTCATTTTGTTGCCCTCCTCCATTTTTCGCTGTGGTCTAACGACGAGGGCCGTGGGCGACAACGGCTCGCTCTATAGAGAGCATCGCGGGAGGAGCATCGAAGGAAGTTGTTCAAAATCCCGCCAGGGCATAGCTATGTTGGCCACTTGGCTAAAGTCTTCAGGTGTTCGCGTGTTGGTTTCTGCGGAATGCTGATGCGCTGAGCCAAGGAAGCATTGAGATGTGGGCTTTATGTTGTAACAAAGAAGAATAAATGAGAACGGAACGTGATTGTGTCTCTGCTGATAGTACTTCATCTACCTCACCGCTTGTGCAATGCGCGTGATTTGTTGATTTTTTATTTTGTGGTTCCCTCCTTACTTGCTGGCCATATGCACTGTGCTTATGTGCAGTTTCCTATTACTCCACAGTCGAAGTGTTGTTTCCGTGCTGTATATTAAAGGCTTAGCTCAATCCATACCGTTTCCACCACTTCACGGTAACATCTTGCTGGAGTGAACTGTTGTAACTCTTCTTCACGTAACTGATGTCGCTAACGCTAAAACAAGGTGGAAGCACGCCAAAGTTCTGTCCAGAAGGATATTTTGCGAGAATGTCCTTGGGTCAAGGATTAAACGCTTTTATCCACTTCTGCATTTTCTCAATAGGTTGGTTGGTGGAGCAGTAGCTACCGTATTATCTGAGGAAATAAGTATTTTAAAAATGGGGCCCTTGCTGCCCCTCTTAGCGGTCTAAACAACTAGTTGCTCTTTTCCATTCGTATATGGTGCTAGCTCGCGTAGCGCAATTGGGCCTGAGCGAGCTGTTAATTGCGAGGGCGGCATGGGATCGGCGCGGAGCGAGGGTAGGGAGTGATGGACTCCGTCGTTAGCGTTGTGAGCGAAAAACCACCAGCATGATGCTGGCAGGCGGTAGCTGGCGGATAACATGGCCGAGCACCCAGTGAACGTAGGGTTGCTTGACGTTGCGTTTGGCAGGAGCTGCCATCTAACTTGGGTCGCTCCGTTCACGAGAGAGGATGATGTCAGAGTCAGCCTGCCAGTACCCTTGCATTCATGTTACCCCTAGGCAATGAAGGCACCTTCATACGGACTGGTTAAAGAGAGCCTTTTTATGTGGGCGGTAGCCTGTGCTATGGCGTCATACTCTAAAGAGCAGAGCTTAAGTATATCCGAACAATTTTTTCGTGAGGCGCTGGGATGCGAGTAACTATGTTTTCTGTACTGCTGGCAACGCTTTGGCCGTGTCGTGTCGTCTTTATTCGCCGCACAGTTTACTTATTTATTTATTTTTTTGCCGCGTCTAAGCCCTAACTCTAGTTCTATTTTAATCTTTGCATCCCTCTGTGGCGAGTCTCGATCGTATGCGTAGCACCACAGTGTCGCCCGATGTTGTGCCCTTTTCTGTTTATCAAAAATAAAGCGTTGTTTCAAGACAGTCTGAATTTGTCACTCATCGGGCGAGACCATATGGCTCGCGGAACCGTCCTCTAGAAGGCAAAGCCTACGAGGACTGGGCATGTAACACAGCGTACAGCGCATTAGGAAGATGTCTTTTAGAAATAAAACATAGCTGTGGTTCAACTCGGTCGAAAGTAGTTATGCAAAGCTGAGGCTCCGTTAAGTATAGTTAAACACGTTGCTGTGCTTGGTCCATGGCGCCGCGAGGCGAGCGAGTGCCGCCGGCTCGAATGTTACGCTGCAGTGGGGAGGCACGGCAAGTCACGTGGTATGATGTCATCGACACACCTGCGCAGCGCTGCTTGAAGATCTAATGTCTTGCGTCAGATGACCTCAGGTTTGGCATCAGAGAAGCAGCCTAAGCACATAAAAAAAAAAAAATGAAAAGGAAAGCCAGGCTGCAGCATTTTTACGGCCTGGGCGACCAGTCGAATTTGGTCTTCGTCCCCTTGATCTCCAAACCAGTCGAGCCAATATAGAGGAGAAAAGAGAAAGAGAATGAAAGAGGGAAGGGGTGCATTCAGCTTATCCTTGTGGCTGAAAAAGAATATATGTTAGATTATTTTGAAAAAAGAAACTAGGCCTAGGCATGTAATAAATTTCTCGAAAGCATCCGACAGTGTTAATGAGCACAAGTTACAAACTCGACCTTAATGGTTAAAATGGTGAATTGTGCTCTAATATCGTTTTTCATGGTCAACAGGACACACTTTGGCGAATAAATTGTTTTTTGCCACGTCAGGCCCGTTATACTGAGTCCGCAGAAAACCTTTGAGAGTTAATTTTCTTCATTCTGTATATCTGTGACATTGTTAGCATAGCTTTACCTGCGGAATAATTATCTTCCTCGGCCCCTCCACCCATTGTCCCAAAGAGGCGGAGTCGATCCCGGCCGCGGCGGTCGCGTTGCGGTGGCGTAGAAATGCAACGCGTCATGTACTGTGGGGTGCCAGGTTAAAAATCACCTTTACACTACGGCATCCATCATATAGCCGGTGTCACTTTGAAAGGTTAGACCCTATAAACCGCATGAAGGAAACAAGTGTTCGCGCTGACAATGGCAGTATGCTTTTCTCTGCCCTTTCAGGGATAGTGTGCTAAAGCAACGTTAGCTATGTAATACTTCCGACCGACAGCAGCTCACGCTCTAAGTCGAAGAGGTCGACGAAGTGGAGCAGGAGCCTTGTTGACGCGGCAGAGCTGGTTCGAGCGATACCCAGTCGCTTTCTACTCGAACATCGTTTACCTTCCTGGTGTTCCAATAATCACCTTACACTAAGTGTCAAATCCGGCCATTTGCTCATAAGGAGCTGCTATAGGATGTCACTATCGACTGGGGCATTGGCGACAGCTGCTGGTATATAGGTCGGCACACGTATTTCCGATAATCGACACGGATTTTGTGCCAAGGCTAACGGAGCGCATGTGCGCGGAACATGCCGTGTAATGCCCTCGGGTAGCGCATCGGCGACGCAAGTCAAGCGGAACTTCGCCACTCCGGCTAGGCTTCGAAGCAACCTTTGCGCCGAAGTAGAGCAGCATAGACCAGGTAAAAAGTGTTAGTTTGCCTAAGAACCGTCGGTGTCTCTGTGCTCTAACGTTTCGCTTATAGGTCCCGCACTCCTTAATCCCTCTTTACTAGTGTGGCACAGACTTGCAAAAGAACTGTGAGTTGAGCTAGTTGGTGCATCATTTTTTAAAAATACACAGCGCAACAAACATAGGGCAGCGCTGTTCCCGTCTACTCTCTTGTCCTATGTTTGTTGCGCTGTGTATTTAAAAAAATATTGCACAGACTGCTGTCTACGGGCTGCGCACGCATCACAGCTGAATTTCGAAGGTGAACAGCGCCGCGCAACGTGACCAGCTAGGCCCGCAAGGCATACTTCGTGACTGGTATTGAAGCTTTTCGAACAGATTTCTTTTGCTGGTGACTGGTCGTGTGGAATATTTTCACTTTCCAAGACCCCTGTCTTGCTATTATCACTCCTCAGCGTCTACTTTAGACGGTTCGCCGCAGCGACCCAAACATATTCACCTACTGATTTGGTAGCCCGTCTGAGTGCAAGCGGCCTTGGTTAAACGCACTTGCCGTGTCTCAATTAGGTCAACACTTATTTTGTGTATCACAGAAACTGGGAGGCACCATTCTGTCTCAGCGCTCTTTCGTGGGAAGTGCATTTTTCGGACAGTGGGTCGAATTTTCCTCCTCGCTCGTTATTGGTGTGGTGCTGCCATGACTGTGCGTTTTATCCGATGAGCAATCTCATCACTCTAATACATAAATAGCAGTAGACCCACCTTCTTTCGTTATAAGTGAAGCCATTATAAGACGGCTTGACTATATTTTAAAATATTCTGCATTGGTACAGGCAACAACAAGAAGTGAAAATGTCTCAAATTACTGCATGCTCAAGAATGAGCTCGCGACAAATTTGTACAGTTCTTAAACCCACGCAAAAGGGATGACTGTGTAAGTAGGTGAAAATTGTCAACAGAGCGTCTTTCTGTAGCTGCGAGATGTTTGAAATATATGGGCCAGGTATCGGCAGAAACGACCGTACTCTGACATTACTAGCGGCGCTTCAGGAAAAGCGAAGTATAGTGAGCAGCCATAATTTCAAGCGTTGACAAATTCCAGCCTGCCATTCTCTATGTGGCAAACTGATCCTTTGCTTTGGGCTTCCTATCTCATTAAATCAACCCCATCCAACAATGGCACAATTTTTACACTGTTTCGTTCCGCTCCCATTAACCCGTCCGGTGATTAAACCAGAGCTTTCGCATGCCTACTCTCGTGATTTTGAGCTGTGTTATGCGCGGAGAGAGCAGAAAAAAAATATCTTACTAATTACATTTAATTACAAAGACAAATATAACATTCCCACACTATATGACGGTGTCTTTTTCGTAGCGCTCAGAAAAGAAAGGCTTTATTCCTTCTAGTTATTGCATGAGCTCATTGAAGCGAACAGCATTAACTTTTCCGGCGTGCTGGTATTAATCTCAAACTATTTTGTCTGACGTTCTATTGCCTGTTCTTCGTGCTTCTATAATTAATTTCTATTTAATCATTTGTGTTTACGTCTGATGGTTTGCAGTGTACTGCCGAATAGGGAAGCAGTCGGCTCAAGTCTATTCAGGCCGTTGGGAGAACGCTGTGTACGTATAGTATGCGCGGGAATTGGTCGAGACTGAACGATGAGTTGCGTACTGTGGCGGTACATTTGAAACAATTTTTTTTCCTTCTTGATAAGAGACATGGCCGAATATGTATTGTTTTCCAAAACACTGTCTTAGATGTTAGGCTGGGGTGCGATATTCAAAAGGTTGCTACAATTTGGTTGGTGGCCATCAGGTCGGCAGTGCCGAGACCTACGGCTTTATAAAATCTCTACCACAAGACATTTTGCTGTTTGAAAACACTTGCATCTGCCACCGCATGCCATTGGAAGTGCTGAATGCGCTAACTGGAACGCTGGAATCGCCTGGCTCACCAACAATCGTGCAACACTCTGCTTACATCGCGCCCTAAAGGCAAACTGAAAAAAAGCGGAAGTCACTTGCGCGCATGGTCTAGAGTCAATCGTACAGCTGACTTCAGCAAGACACCTTTAAGAAATATTGAATAGGCAGAATGTGAAAACCATCCGTGATCGCCGCGAGTGACGCCGCCAACCAACGCGCGCCAGGCAGAGAGCAAAGCAGAATAGCCATTGAAATACGTGTTCTTTATCAGCCACTCTTTTTTACTCCCTCGCTACACGAAACAAATGTTTGTCGGCATTCGCCCATGTCTCCCACTTTGTCCTCTCCCCCGCAATGCACCTCTTCATAGGAATAAAAAAGCCTAGGCAAACATTACGGAGCTTTAACTTTTAAGGGACCACGAAAAAAAAGTAAGAAAAACAAGAGGCGAGCGTGAAAGGTGTCACAAGGAAACGTTTATATATTGGAATATTTAATCTGTATTCCTGTAATATATATCAAATCTTGCTATGCATATGGTCTTCCAAAAGAGAAATATTTTCTTTAAATATGCATAACATGCATATAATCTAGATGTCAATCAGAGATTTTAAAAAAAAAAGTCACTGTTAGAAACGTAGTAGTTATGGAAGTATAAAACTGTAATAAAATAATTCAGAAAACGTAAGATGTGATAAGGTGTCTTTCTTCTTAATTGTAGAAAATAGGGAAGGCCTATCTGTTACTTTCATGTTTATTTATTTACTTATTTTTATTTATTCATTTATTTTTATTTTCAAGTACTGAAATAAATATTTGCCCCATTTATTTGCTCGGTGTCGTCCAAGTCGGCAATTTCTAGGAGTGCCAGCAAAACTGCGAATGTCAAGAGAGTGGGCAGTGGACTTAGTTGAATTGGGTGCGAGCTGCACGACTGGAGGACGCCTCTAGCATCGACCTCGAGGGGCAAAAAGGATCACGTGGCTTCTCTTGCTGCTCCCAAAATTCGTCTTTTCCGTCTTGTTTTGGTGCTTCCTGCATAATTCCAGCACTGCAAGTTATTTCCTTGCGCCGTCACTAGGGTTGCTGCAGTTTATTTATTATTAGTTTAGTTAGATTAATCGAGCTTTACTGCTTTGTATCTATAGGCCGCCATTTGCGACGAAACCCGGCTTAAGCTCCTATTTATACTAAAAAAAAAATACGCTGAAATAAGCTTTGTAATTCAAGCTACAATTGGGCAAATAAGCGAGTGGTAATTTTCATCTTTGCAGCAAGCGTTTCAGCTACCAACATTTCGTATATGAAGTTTACTGCCAATAGTTTGGACAGTAGTGGCCGAAGGACGATCGACCGGGAAGAACGTTTACCTTCTAGAGCTATTCACTTGCGAACCTAACGAACACTGATTGCTGGTAGGATATAAAATATGCTGGCTTCCACACGCAGCAGGACCATCCCAGAGCAAGAAAGGTTCGCCCGAAAGCGGGAGGTCTCACATTTATTTTCAATGAAAGCATTGATGCCCTGCAACAAACTTTCCCTGAAACAAACTGAAAGATTCTGCCACCACGCGCAGCGGTATGCATGGTGGCTCGCCTTAGGCAGCTTCAGCAGTAATGTAGTAATTTCAAACGACAGAGTAAGTCAAAGAGGATGTCGTGATCTGCTGAAGTAAGGGTGAACAAAGCTCCTCTGTCTTGGGAGAACGACGTGCGCGGCGCAAGTGGCGATGTTGGCGGACTGTACGCAAGAATCCGAAGCATGGAACATGCCTCTGCATAGCTTCATTCAAATATTTCCCCGCGTCGTTCCCACTGGTCAACTTGCCTGCTCTACTATGCGATCAAGGGAGCAGTCGAACGACGCCACATCCGGCCGCACCATTCGAAGCCTCCGCCTCTGTCAGGCACTTATGATCTCCGCTCCTCTCGCAGAGGAAAGTGATTACCGAAATCACTGACCACTTACCACCGACTTGTTTTGTGGAAGCTTCGCGTCTTTTGATAACAGCAACGCCGCTGGCGGGTGCGCGTTGTCTTCGCAGTAGTTGTCTCCGCGCTAAGGCTCGACAGCTAGCTAACACGGTGAAGTACTTTCCTGCCGAATGAGTGGGCGTAATACCTCAATTTAGACTTAAACAGGCCTACAGATCAAAGTATATATGAAATAATTAAAACAAAAGTAATTAACGCGCTAATAAACTGCCTAGGAAAGCCTCACGCAGCTGCAGTTCAACACGCGTTATCCCACTCTGTACGTCATGCGGGGGTGCTGTCAAGAGGGGGCGCATAAAGCCCTTTTGGTATATTCTGACACCCACTAAATGTTTCTGACACGCTCAATTCTTTACTAAAGTATGGAACAAAAGAGGCATAGACAAAATAGAGCGCCAACTGACAACCGTTTGATAACCAAAGGAGGTTGTCAGTTTTTAACAAGGAGAGACACCTACCCCGAGGTTCGAGGCGTCAGTTTCTTTTGAGTGGATTATTTTTCTTTATTGTTTTACTTCGTGCGTTTTAAAAAGAAAGGCTAACGTTTTTCTCCGTAGCTTGATTTACCCAGTAATGTACTGATCTCTCTGGACACTTGACAAAAACCCCTCGTTTTGAGCAAGCATTCTTTTTTTTTTTTTTTTTTTCTGATCTTCTAAAAGCGCCTTTAATTCTCCAATGTGCTAGAAGTCCAATCTTTTGTTGGCTAATGGAGAGTTCTATTAATATAAAATTTTGTATATCACGTCTGCAGGAACCGACAATGGCGCACAAGGATTCAGCGCATTTGCAGGGATTCGTATTTTTACTGCTAGCTACTACCGGAATTATCCTTCCTGCCATGGGAGAAGACTGTGAGGAACGTACAGCGTACCAGCTGGAAACAGTTGTGAACACTACTAAAGGAAAAATCAAGGGTCTCATCATGACGTCAGTGCTAGGAAAGCCAGTTCGCGTTTTCTATGGCATACCGTACGCCGAATCCCCTGTTGGAAAGCTGCGTTTCAGCCGCTCTAAGCCTAACAGACCATGGTCGGGCACATTTGACGCCACAGTGAAGCCGAATTCTTGCTTTCAGATGGTCAGTGACATTGACTTCAGAGGTATCTCGAAGTGGTTAGCCAACACTAATATCAGTGAAGACTGCCTCAAACTGAATGTGTGGACGCCTGTCCCGTCGCTCGAGGAAGGTGCAGCGGTTTTAGTTTGGATATACGGGGGTGGCTTTTTCTCGGGCACGTCAACTCTCGACGCGTACGATGCGCGAACAATGGTCTCAAAAGAAGGCGTGGTCGTAGTTTCGATGAACTACCGCGTCGCATCTCTTGGGTTCCTCTCTTTTGGCAACGAACTTGTTCCAGGGAATGAAGGCTTATATGACCAGTATCTGGCACTGAAGTGGATCCGGGACAATATAGCATCCTTCGGAGGGGATCCAAATCGCGTGACACTGTTTGGTGAGAGTTCTGGTGCCGCTAGCGTTGGGTTTCATGTCTTGTCACCACTGTCTAGCAATCTGTTCAGCGCCCTTATCGCCATGGGGACTCCAAAACAATGATACTGCCAGAAAAGCTGCTGCCAGACTAGCTGGTGCTTTGGGATGTCCGCTAACGTTGGACCAAAACACTTTGGACTGCCTCCGCGAAAAAGATCCCAGCGACATTGTAAATAACGAGACAAGCTGTGGCGGCGTAGTATTCACCACGTTCGTGCCGGTAGTAGATGGTATCTTGATTGCAAAGTCGCCGCCGGCCCAAATAAGCGAGGAGACATTCCAAAGAAACATCAGCCTTTTGATTGGCTCCAACCGGGACGAAGGCAATTACTTCCTGGAAACCTTTTTCTTCTTTCCCTTGACAGATAAGTATCCGAATATTTCGCGAGAAATTTTTATGAGTGCATTGAGAACGTTAGATCCTTCAAAAGGAGTTCCTCCAGTCGATAAAGTGCTGATGTTGTACACTGGAGGCGTGGTGCCTTTCACGTCCAAAGATAAACTTAAGGCGCTTGACTCGATAGTGGGTGACTACCATATCTCGTGTCCAGCAGTGAAGCTCGCGGACCGCTTAGGCCTACACGGAGTTCAGCTGTACCAGTACGTTTTCACAAGAAGGTCATCCCGTGAAGATTGGCCACAGTGGATGGGCGTTACACACACAGCGGAACTGCCCTTCGTATACGGCGCGCCCTTCAACACCACGCTGCTCTACAAAAGGGAAGAAAAGACCTTGAGCGGTCGGGTCATGAGGTACTGGACAAATGTCGCCAAAACTGGGTACGTATGTACATCTCGAGCTGTGTCTATATGTGCATAGGCCAACTTGCGGGGCTTACGTGTAAGTTTCAAGAGTCTTCAATTATTATGCGCGTGCGAAACAAAGTTACTTGGTATGGCTCGTCAACGTGTTCTGATAGCAAATATTGCTCCATTTTTCAAAATGAAACACACA
>JAJIZL010039131.1:1549-13782 GCA_023969395.1 Amblyomma maculatum
CCCCCCCCCCCCCCCCCCCCCCGTTTGGTGCAGACGCGCATGCGTAGATGTCGTACTTATTAAAATTTGTTCGGCGCATGGCCACTGGTGTTCTTAAAAGCCGCGAATTTATTGGGCTAAGCAACATTTTTACACCACTAATATTATCTGTTTCTACGTGGTTCCACTTAAGTCTAGCACGCAAGGGAGATATCCTATCAATGGTGCTACTTCACATGTCGAGAAATTCTTGAAGTGCAACATGCTCTCAACGTCATATTCACTTACAACTGGCTATATTTAAGCACCTCGGTTTTAGGCAAGAGTATGGACGCTGTGCCTATGTGTGTGCATGTCCGCCTGAGTGTGTGCGCCTGTGTAGGTATTTATGGATGCGTGCGCGCGTGTGTGTTAATGTGCGTGTTGCTATATGTGCCGGCAAAAAGCAGCTCAGTTTGAATTACAGCTATGTAGAAATATTTAGCTGTGACACCCTCCTAGCAACCCTTAACCTGGCGCCGTAATCTATGAGCCATATATAATCCATTTTCTGCTTCAGGTCAATTTGGTCTTCCAGTGTTGGTTACAGCTTCTTGGTAATGAAGCCGCGACTTCCAAACGGTGGGGGAAGGGGGGGGGGGGGCTGTTTCTGGCCTTACGTGGATAGGAATGGGGAGCCCCCGCAGGTGCTCGCTTGCAACCGGTGGTTGTATCTGTTCTAAGCCATCATTGCATCTGCCGCCCTTTCGGTGGCGGACGGCAGCTGTTGCGACGCGTGTCTTTTTCTCTCCTCTCCTTTTTCTTTCATTATATCTCTTTTTGTTATTCCTCTTTCTGCACGAGGCAATGGAAGTAGCTCAGCTACAGAACCAGCATCAGGCCCGTGTATTTTTGTATTCTTCTTCCTGCAGTCACAACGGCTACTTCCAAGCGTCCGCAAGCAGTAATGGCTATTGGCTCATTGGAGACCTGACCGCCGCACTTGCTGCATGACGCAGCCATTAATTAGTCGGTGCATGCGGAGAGGGGCGATAGCTATCGCCGGCTGCTGTCTCGATATCCTGTGATTTCTGTTAGAGACCGCAGGCTGCTTTTGTATGAATCTGCTGTCATGCCACCCCGTCATACAATGATCGTGCGGGGAAAGATATTCCTCTTTGTTCTTAATTTACCGTCTTTCATAGCAGCATCCGGACAAATGAATCCCGAAATAGGCACTGTCTATTTCAAATCGATGCATCGAGGACGGAGCCCACGACTTCATACAAAACACACGCCCCTATGAAAGAACCTTGCCCAAGAAAGTATGCTGAAATATATTTCAGTTCCACGTAAGAGCTAACCCTGTGGGGGTTGATGGCGCCTTCTGCCCTTTGCTCTTCACTTCAAACTTTTGCTGGGTAAATAACTCTCCTCAGGCGAGATTTCATAACATTCTGCTAAAGCTGACCGCTGCGCCTCCGGCGCGCTCAACAGCCAAAGACACCATGGTGCTGTACTCTAAATCTAGCACGTCCAAATCAGACCCCGTGACCAAGATTTGTAAAATTATCGATACTCTTATCATGCATGGAGCATGATTGTGTAGTTTCATTAAAATAGCATGCCATTCGTTCAAAAGTTTTAACCTTATATAGATTGCGCATTTGTAGTGAATAGCACTATCAAAGGGATTCTCAGCTGTTAAGTTAAATCTGCAGACTTCGTAGACCTCCGTAACCAAATTAAAGTGTCTAAATAAAATCAATACGGATAAGCCTAGCACGTGCATTTGCCAGTTCAACGGCTTTAAATTTGCTGTGTTGGAAATATTCGATTATACTTCCGCACAAAGACGAACCAACGAGATTAAAATGAGAGCGGGCCCATGAAGGCCGATGCTGTCGGCCTTTTAAAGAAAAAGTGATGCTCTCATTACTCTTATTGTTCAGCCAAAGACCGCTTATGTTATACAAAACAAAAATTAGAATGAAAAGAGCGGAATTCGCCGCAGAGTGTACACAAAGGAACACTCTTTCTTATAATGAAATGAAATGAAACCACCTTCTTTAGCCGTACCACTCTGGAGTACGAATCATGGAAGTTCATTTCCCCGTAGTAAGCCATTCTTATTTCCAAATCTATTTAACAGTTTTATTTCACCTTTGAAGCCATGCGCAGTGCAGCGACTTTCATGCCGAAAAGCGTTCGGCGAAAATCCAAAAGAGATTGTCGGCCCCATATAATGGCCCAAGCGGCGCCTTTCTGAACTAAGCCATCCATTAAATCCGAGTGAAGTAACATTCATTCGAAGCAGAGACTGCACAACGTGGACTTTCCCTCAAGCAGCCTCAGCAACAAGTGCTGTTTCGTCCGAGCACAGCTTCTTCCCCTGTGAAAGTACTAATATAATCAGCGAGTTTCGAAATCCGCTGATTTAGGCAGCTCTCGCAACCGCACCGCTAAATTACAAGAGGCGGTTCCACCTCCCACATTTTCTGCCTGGAACTCCTTTGATGTCGAGTGGACCAACCCGGCCTACGTTTGAATAATTTTGCGCACGGGTGCCCAGCGAAGATAGGTAAGGAAGGCGTTTCTCGACAGGAAAGTCGCACCTTATATAAACGTTGCAGTGAACGGTTACTGCTGCGTTGGATGAAGTATGAGAGGGATAGGCAGTACATTGCTGACAGTGCAAACTGCTTCGGCTTAGCCTTTCTCGCGGATAATTCATTGAGACTACCAGCTCCAAGGGCTATCCGTACCAAATGATAACAGATGGTGCCATAGTTCACTTTAAATTTGTGTTCGTTTTTTTTTTCGCTTACTTGCCATAAGGCATACTATTTAGAAAGTCATATGTAACTCGTTTTCTGTCAGAAACTGAAGAAAGTTTTTGCTTTCAGCATTGTCTATTTTCCACTTGGAGAAACCCTCCTCCCTCGTCACCGACAGTCCCACTTCCAAGAGAATCCGTGTACTTGACGCCCTCATCCCCGCACTCGTCCCTGCACAAGTCCACAGCAGGTGGCGAACATCCACGTCGGCAGCCGGTGTAGAACAATTCAGGCAGGTGGTTGATCCTATGTCTTGGGAGTACCATGGACACTTTACCGACGGTGTAAAGGCCGTCCTAGCCCTTTTCCTTCTAAGGGTTACTTCCTCCAGTCTAAAGTTATTAAGGAGGGCATAAGTACACGGCGGGATAAGGGCACGTGTACTTTTCTGCAAAGAGAATACTGGGATGGGGACAGCCGAGCGGGCATCATAAGGTAGGGGAGGCGGGGTGCTTTACTTCTTGGAACTTGATGTATGAGGCTGTCAACTTTTCTCTGCTCAGCGTCCTCAGCATTGTGTTGTGTCCGGTATATCCAGAAGCGCATCTTTGTTTCCTTATTAAGTTCATGGATCTCCTGGGTTACACGTAGACTCTTTTTCACTCTTTTCAGTTGTTTTGTGGCGGCTAAGCAGTGTATATGAATGCAGGCATCAGTTATGGACTTTATTTTATTTATGGCCTTCATTGCATCGGGGATTGCATAAAGTTCCATCACGAGCGGTTTTCGATGTTCTGTTTCGCATTCATTATGTACGTTTAGCTCTTCGTGAGTCAGGCTTGTAGCTTCTGTTGTGCCGCCATTTTCTATAATCAACGCGTCTGTATACGCAATACAGGTTCCTGGGAGTACATCAACCAGAGGACGAGACACCGGCTTATCGCTACGACGTAGCTTATTCGTTTTGTTCGTTGTAAAAGTCATGACCTCCCACGGAGGGGGTCAGCCATTATCGGTGTTTGCCCTGTCACCGCATTGGTAAAGGATTCAGTGGGTATAAAATATTTTTGTTTCATATTTCTTGTTCCTCTCGCAGTTCAATTAGCTCTGTCAGTGTTCTCAGCTGCGCATATTCCTAAAGACTGAGA
Organism: Amblyomma maculatum; assembly: GCA_023969395.1. Classification (NCBI taxonomy): domain Eukaryota; kingdom Metazoa; phylum Arthropoda; class Arachnida; order Ixodida; family Ixodidae; genus Amblyomma; species Amblyomma maculatum. The sequence goes on from JAJIZL010039131.1 coordinate 5,433, forward strand.
TGGGGGTAAGTTTTGGTAAGGCAGTGATTGTGCGCATTGCTTTCCTATTTATTGTTTCCAATTCTGCCTCCTGTTGCCTCCTGAATCTTTGGAACTGGGCCTGGTATAGTATTCTGGCCTGAAGCATCGATTATACTAGACGCCTTGACATTTCCATTTGGGTTCCTCCTCAACTTGACGAAATGCGTTTTTTTTTTTTTTACAAGTGCAAGAAAGCCTCAGCTGCTTTTTTCATCCTATGGAGACATTGTGTTCCTTTGCCAGATTTATGAATATCTAGCCCAAGAACTATCAGCTCGTTCACCTCTTGTAATGCCCGATTTTCAACCTGTAGCGTAACTCTTTTCGCTGGCAATTGTTTTCTTCCACTCGTATTTGCAACATGGATACAGCAGGAATTTTGGGGTGACACCTCCAGACCTGCATCGCGTACGTACTGATCAAGTGTATTAGGGCCTCTTGCAAATAAATATTTTGCGTCTCAAGGTGGCTTACGAGAATACCATATTGTGACATCGTCTATGTTCTGTTTTGGAAAACCTAAATACCGAAAGGTCATTGCTGCAATTTTAGACAGTATCACCGGTAATAGAAAAAAAGTGGCGAAAATAAAATTAGTCAATAGGAATGCCTTTTTATGTGAAGCAGTACCTTTGAGGGTTTACGATGCTTCTCATTGCGAAATTTGGATAGAGGTGTTTTGTTATTGTGATTTTTTTATTAGATCAAATAAAAAGAGCATCAGATGCATTAACATATATACAGTTGCATAATGCGTTGTGTTGTGTTTTATGGCGAATAAGCACAAAGGCTATTATGCGCCAACCGCGATAAGTTGCATATCCTTTCTTCAAGCAACACTCCTCCCCAACTCCTTCAATGTCATGAATGAAGCCTTGTGGTCAGAAAAATGATCGGAGATAAACTTGGTATGCTCAACGTGCTGCGCTGTGAAAAAGGATGACAACATATGCCAGCATCGCATTACAAAGGAGGCATTTTATCAATCTACCCATGATCCATTCGTCCGTCCGTCCATCCTTCTGCGATATCTAAATACCTAAATCTACGAACATAAGTGCATATATGTTTTCATACATCCTGAATCCAAGGACACGGGCACGATCCCGGCCGCACCCCTAGTGAAAAAAACCGTATGAGTCATAATAACCTCATACAGATTTCTCATACTAAACTCATACAAATCTCATTACTTCTCATATGTTTCTCATATTATGAATGAGTTTAGTATGAGAATATATGAGATTTGTATGAGATTAGTATGAGTCTAGTATGAGAATTTGTATGAGGTTTTTGTGACTCAGGTTTTTTTCACTAGGGACCTGTCGCTTTCCCACGGAGACGAAACGCAAAGGCATTCGTATGCTGGGCGGTGTCAGCGCACGTTAAAGAGTCATATGGGCTGGAAATTATTGCAGCCGTCCACTCCGGTGTCCATCATAGCGTGAGTCTGTTTGGAACTCATACTTCATCAGCGAAATCAAACCGAACCGTCATACGTACATACCATCGTGGTCGGTACTGACAACACTGCGCAAAAAGTTGACCGCCAAGCCTAACGCATAAAATCCCTCAATTCTTCTAATCGTAACGCCAAAGTTAGATCTTCTTGATACCCCTCTAATCCCGACGTTCTTCCCCATGCTAAGCTCATACCCTCCCCTTCCATCCTTCATTTTTCGGGAGTCCGATAACGGGGTGGTGTGAGGGTGTTCTTCCATTTTACAGATGAAAGGAGTGCTTCCAGCGGACTTTCAATGTTTGTTTTTCTGTTTCCGTGCAAGGCAACGGCCACTTTCGTATCTTTGCGAATTGAATATTTATTTTTCTATCGAATTTCGATGTCCCGACTGAATCCGTAACAGCAAAAAAAAAAAAAAAACTACACCTTGTTGTGATACCATGCTGTTGCCTCTTCGGTCGTCATAGCCGTGGAGGCGAAGGAGAGACTTTTCTATTCCATACAGCGAGCGCAGCGAAACTCGGAGAAATACTACGCCGCCCAGGTTTGGCCAAGCTAATTTCGGTGCCGTTGCAATAGTACAGTGTGCCGAGATAAGATTGATTAGTTTCCATTCTACCTTCCATTATCTCATTCTTTCGACCGGCTTACTGTTAGCAATTGCTCCCTAAATATGGCTCTAGTTGCGCATGGCAGCTGGGCATAAGGGAATTTAGCTCGCTTTAGTTATAGTTCGGACGTTTTCAGGGAGTGCGTGCCTTGTGTTATCGAAGCCCTGCGTTGCTGTCAGAAATACTGCACTGGTGGTTGGCTTGCATCATAAAAGTGACTTTCTTCTTTCTTGCCACATGACTAGCTAGACAGAAATCACGAAGAGAGGACATCGGCAGACTGTGTCCACAGTAGGTGTCCGCACGACCTCTAAATAGAGAAAAAAAACGTTGCCGCGTCTGGGGTTTAAACCCATGCCCGAACAATCATTTCAGCTTCCATGGGCCAGGAACGAGAGCACTACGGTTATTGCCACAGAAAACCCCGCCTCGTGTAAAACTGCAACACACTCCCGCGCTGTGCAGCAAACTTCGCCTTCATCAAGTTCCAAAAACTGCACACTCTGTTCCTGTAGTGTGAACATCGTAGTCTTCATGAAGATCCATCTGGGTCGCTCCTTCGTTAAACCTAGGTAAATAGGTCATACAATAGGCCATCTGGGCGAGCGCTAGCAAGGTCATCGAGGATAGTGTTGGGTGAGTCCAATACAATAGGCCATCTGGGCGAGCGCTAGCAAGGTCATCGAGGATAGTGTTGGGTGAGTCCAGCAATCGGCTTGAAAAGAACTCGCAATGATTTCGCATTTCCGCACGTAAGAAGATTTAAGTGCACTCCTGCAATTTTTCGTGCCATGTTAAGATATATGTCAAATTTAGCTCTTCGCGGCATAAATAATGAAAGCTTCAAGATTCTGGCAATCAAGACCTAGCGCATGCTCACACGTTTGCGCGAAGAATTAGCAGAGGAACGGTGCAAAGAACAACTTGCCCTTTTCAAGGCCTTTGTCTTCTGTTTTCTTAGAGCTTCGAAGCTTTCCTTCAATTCTGCTTTAATACAGAAATGGGATCAAATAAAAGCATTCCAAATGCGAGAATTTAAAACCTGAGCGTCATTCAGGTTAATTTGGGGATGTAAAGCTCTCTCCAAATGTCAGAATATTTACTCCAAGTGCCACAGGTTTCTTCACGTATTCGCACTTGCGCAGCGAGTTGCGATAAAGAAATTGAACACCTAACCTGATCGATCTGTGATTTGTCAAATTCTTCGCGTCCGCGTCACCTTTCTCATAGATTAAGATAATTTACTGGTCTTTAAATCCGGAACGCTCGAGATCGCGAGGCATTTTGTAAACATATAGTGGAGGGGTTTTCCAGCATAATTTCTCGATAGTCTTTCAAAACATTCTGCAGGTGGTAGCTTGTCACGAGGTTCTTGCGCTCTGTGTATTGTTATTACAGCATTCTTTCATTACGTTACTGGCTCAGTGTCCATCTCTTCTGCCCTAGTGCCTCTGATGGCATCATTTTACTTGTTTAGCTTTGTATGGATTATGCAATAAGGATTTGGGCTAATTTAACGATCTTATCGATATTGGTAATAATATTGCCCTTCTTGTCTCTGTGCGCACACAGATGATTTTTTCTTAATAATGTTTGACCTTTTGGCCGCCTTTACGCTGCCTCCATTCTTTACAAGAAGTTTTTTTTTTCTTCAAAATATACCTCCTTATGTCGATCAAACTGTATTAATTTATTGGCTCTGAAGCTATTGCAACGACATATCAAATTATACATTGCATTTCTCTACAATATATTTAACCTGGGCTGAATTTAGGTCAGTGCATCTCGATCTCCACTGCAACGGATGTCTGGGAGCATGCGCATGTGTGGTATAGAAACGAAAGGTAGCTTACTTCATTGAATACGGCGTCTTCCTCCAAGTGCTCGCAAACCTTCGTGTGGTGGGAGACTCCTGGAAGAAACCAAAAGAGCGATGAATACGTTAGGTTACAGTAAGTATAACAACAACAATATTGTATTTAACAAGGATTTTTACCGCAGCAAGACCCAATGATTTCTAACATAGCGCACGTGTTGCAAATTATCGAAAAGCATATGCCAGGGAATTAATTTCACATGACGGTGAGGTGGGGTAGAACGCCAGGCCGACGAAGTCTGTTGGAGGAAGTCTAAGGCCACGAGGCATAAGAAGCGTTGCTACGTTTGGAGATTAATGGAATTACCATTACCGTCATGCTATAGATGACACTGTTGTAAAACAAAATGATAAAAGAACTGGATAGGCGACCAGCATTCATTTGAAGGGTAGTACAGGTGCCGCACCGTATGCACTATCAACCACCCTCAGTCAATCATCCAACACTACGTATATCACATAAGCTCCATCCAAGAGGTCTATGGAGGCGTTTTTCGGCTCATCGTCTTGCCAAATCTAACGTCTGGCAACCATATAACGTTTGGCCATGGTAGTGGCCAGCACTATGCTTGTGAGTTTTCGCTCACAAAGCTTATAACGACTCCGGATCCTGTGGTGAGAGTAGTCATTAGCGCTATTACGCTAAAACAATCCTCAGTTGCTAATCAGTGCTCTTTTGGCCGGTCTTGTTGTCTAGTATGCTTGCCTATATGTTAGCACGTTTCTTCACAAGATGCTTCCTCACTACCCTGAGAAAACAAATTAAAGCCCTACACTCCCTTAAATAAACTGCGTGACACCTGGCGCAAGAACTAATCATTGTATTGAGGCAACCTGGTATGTTGTTTCTATATCCATGCGCAATCATTAGAAAAACACCATCGGTGTAAAGAAGCGATGTAGGCGTAGGTCACTTTTGTCTTACTACCTGCCACAACTGGTACACAGAGGAACCACCTGCCGCCGTTAGCACGCGGCAAAGGGGAGTGAATGGAAATCTCTCTAGGGCCTGTATTCCGAGTTTGCGTCGTTATCGAAATGTCGCTATCTCACGTGACCTCAAGTCATCTGATTGTTCGAAACGCCGGAACTGGGTGTTGCCAATACGGAACCGAAAGAGGTGGCCACGTCATATTCCGGGGTTTCCACCAATCAAATTACTCGAGGTCGGGGAGATAGTGACACTTTCGATAACGACGCAAACTCGAAATACGGGCCTAGGTGTAGGAGAGAAGAAGGCGAGGCCGGAAAGACTCAACATATCACGCACTAGGCAACGAAATACGTCGACAGTATATTCCCCTCTCCATACATTAGCATATAAATAGGCTAAACGTGTGCTTAGATAATGCGCAAACAGAAATAGTGCGAGCGTTTTTACACAAGTAAAACGTCTCGATAGTGTCCGGCCGAAACTTTGAGTACATCGTGTTAGAAGACTATTTCACAATGAGGTTTAGCGACAGAGCATGTTAGGTATGACGTTAAGAAAAAAGAAGCGTGCAGAGTGGATCAGAGAAATAACTCGAGTTACTGACATTCTAGTCCAATACACGAAAAAGAAATGGGAATGGGCAGGAGATCTAGTACGAAGAAAGGATAACTGATGCCCGCTAAGGGTAACAAACTGGATTCCGAGGGAAGGAAAGCGTGGCAGGGGGCGGCAGAAAATTAGATGGGTGGATGAGGTTAAGAATTCGCAGGGGTGAAGCAGATGCAGCTAGCACCGGACCGAGTTAACTTGAGGAAAATGGGTGAGGCCTTCGCCCTACAGTGAGTACAGTCCGTTTTATAATGATGATGATGATGACGACGATGATGATGGAGTATCAAAACAGTATAAACCGCTGCGCCGGCAAAGTCTACAGGTGTTACTAAACCTTTGTTACTGTATTTTCGCAAGGCTCCCATCTCCAAAAACCTCTTCACAACTCTGCTGAAGAACAAAAAGGAAGTTTCTTTTGTTGACTTTGCCCGCATTGATTTCAGTTGTTATCTAGAGAACAAATTCACATCACTGTGAAAATGTGATCCACTGTTCGAAACAGCGCATGGAGATTCCACAATGTGTGCTGTCTTCGTATTCCTAATCCATCTCGTTTCAGAGCCGGATTATTTTGTACCGGCCTGTACAAAAAACATAAACGCACCTTTTAGAACGCTTTTTGAAGGCACAGGATCTGCGTTGCAATCACCACAGACACCAGCTCCCTAATAGGCACGTCAACACCAGCGCAAATTCACGGTGCATACGCTCCTGCCTTTCTACTTTTTCCCCTTCTTTTCTGAAAACAGTTTCTACGTGTCTCTTCACCCCGAAATGTCGAAACACAGAGGCGATGTTGCATAAAGGAATCCAAAGTTTGCCGTTAAAAATGCATCATAGAGGCTACAAACAAATCTTTCTTTGAACAAACAAATCTCGTTTGCTAAAACCTTCGACGGCACAATCTGGTGGTGTGGAAATATCCACTGATGTTCGAAAAAAAAAAAAAAAAAGAACAGCCACGCACGAAGCGCCGTGTTTCTCGTGCAGACCAATATTCTTTGACTCCTCCCCGTAGCACTACCTCATATATATGAAAATGAACCTTTGTTGGACGGAATAAGAAAAAGAATAAAGTGCATGGTAAAACCAACGAAGTCAATACCATCTATTGATGTGGGCACACCTTGAGACCCTCTGTTTGCGCGACCCCAAAAGGAAGCGCAGCTTATCATTGCTATGTTTCTTGAAATATAAAAAAATTCTGAGTTCTTTCCGAGCGCCTAATTTATATATAAAATATAAATTGCGTAGTTTATCTGACACGCTCACTTATATATATGTAGGTCACAATTCTTTCCTGTTTGGGTTCAAGCCGGCTCCATAGACGATAAAACCGAGGAACCACCTCTGTTTAGGGGCAACACTAGGGCGGGTAAAATGTCATGCGTGATGTGGTTCATAATGATAAAGATCAGAATGCTAATGACCTCTTCACCATTATTCTGAGATAATGTATGCACACCCACTGCACAGGCGAGCCTCCGCTGACATGAAAAAACATCACCTGTCCGCCCCAAGACAAATGACTTGTATGGACACAGATCGATGTGTGTACCTGACAGCGATCTATACAATTTGCGTGCCATGTTTTAGGTTGTGGGTCTAGATTTAATCGGCTAAACAAATAATCCGCATGGCTATTTTCTTCTACTGTGTGATCAATTATAACTATAAATATTATAATCTACTACTTTCGAAGCAAACGCGTACACGTAACATATGCTTTACTTTGTAACACTGGCGATTGACTGCGTAGTGACACACAAATACAAACAAAATACCCTCGTCATCAAGCGGAGCAAACGGTGGTAGTGAAGAACTTGATATCAATTAGAAGTACGTGCAGGTACCTTCGAGTTGCAAAATCACTCGCCTATTTTCATGCTGGCGAGAAGAGCAGTTTCATATTCGCGGTACAAACGTTGCACCCGCAATAAACAAAAGTGGCAGCCTAATTGAACTCATTACTCGACAGGTATGTCACGAGAAACAATAACGTCCGCTTTATAAAAAAAAATCCGCTCTAAACCTCGCTGCATGTAAACGTAAGAGAGGTGCGACCAATAGTAGCATCTTTCCCGAACTATAGCTATGAGTCGACGGTCTCTGATTTCATATTGTGTACCACGTGCTATAGCAATGCAAGAGAAAAAGATAATCGAAACAGGAGAAGGTCAATTGGTTTGTATTTCACGGGAAATGGGTTTTGTGAGGAGCTAACCTTTTCAGCTTGGACGCACGACAGCTGGCTTTTAACGATTCACGTGTCTCAAGCCGAGGCAGTGGAGAGAGCTGTGCTTTTAATTGCTGATCTCAAAAAGCATTTGGCCTCGCTGAGTGTAAACTATGGTAGACAGGCAATGTATCCTAATGCGCCTCGCGCAATACAATACAGCAAGGTTGGGCTGTTACATACTTCAGCTATATGATCGCAGGTATAGGACACAATTCTTGTTTGACGGGTCTCGTTTTGCGTGCTATCACTGCGTGCGGATAGCAATACGAAACGCTAAGTTGCGGCCACTTCTGAACAGAAGAATTGAGTGCAGTATCGAACAGTTCAAGCTGGCACACTATTAATTTCCGAAATTCACTCGCATAAACAAACAACTCATTCTCGAGTTGCTTGATTGTCATTCATGATGGGACAGGACCGGCTTTATTGTAGAAAACCTAAATCGCATAAACTATATTACTCAACCCAAATAACTTCCTCACTAGCCGTGTGAGCAGATTTACGAGCAGCTTAAGCTAGTCCTGGTTTCCTCAGCGCTGCATGGTTTTGTGCAGATTACGAAAATATGGCTGGTCATAGGCGCGGCCTTTCGCTC
>JAJIZL010039132.1:0-10115 GCA_023969395.1 Amblyomma maculatum
ACACACACACGCACGCACGCACGCACGCAAAGAAAAGAAAAACGATATAATAAGAAACGATAAGAAAAACGAATAAACGAGTTAATGTAATTTCAAACTAGCACTTGACTGCATTTTTAAAGCACGATATTTAGGGTATCTGAAGTGCAGGAAAGGGCAGTAGAAGCGAATTGCATGAATCTAGTTATTTATTAGCGCAACAAGAAGAAATACATCATTGTCAACAATACTAATGTCTAATGCTAATGAAATGCAGCAAACAACCAGAACTTCACGTCATAAACTTAGGCAAACATTGCAAGATTACAAGCAATTAAGAGAACATTGTACTTCATTTGGGAAATGTTTGAGTAGGCAGCATAATATTCTTTTGTGTCTATTGGGAAATGAAGACATATTGAGGTCATTCAGAAGCTTATAAGCTTTTGTACTTGCCCGCCTCACAAAAACAGTCGTTCGACATATCATACCTCAGTCTAGGCAAGAGGTGGACATACCAGCTATTGCAAGTCGTGAAGGCCTAGCTTGTAGATGCCGATCAAGATACTCGCGTAAGCTTTTTAGATGCTTATCTTTTAAATACAAAAAGCAGCTTGAAGAACCGTGAAGAAACGATATGCTACACTCCCATACCTCCTAACTCCCTAATTACCAAAAGAGCGGTCGAGAGCCATCCCTGGAACTTTTCATGGTCCCATTGAGAAAAGCATGTTTCACATGCACATAATTGCGTGATAGGTTATTTTGAATTTCAGTTATTATTGTCTCTTATTACGCAATGTTTTGCATCACAAATGCATATATTTAAAATTTGAATATATTTAAAGCATGCTGCGAAATCATTATTGACAAATATTACGCTCACTTTCTTTTTGCCAATGACAGACGTCAAAGCAGGAGCAGGAATATCAAGCTAAGCTTCCTAAACGCAAGATGTATTACATTCCTGACACACATCGAATTAGAATTAGATTTAAAACTCATGAAACGCATAAGTGATGATAATTACCGGCAACTGCAATTTTGGTAGAAGAAAATATTGTACCCAGATGTTCCATGTGGCGTAAGCTCCTACAACAAGACTGGCTGCCTGATTAAAAATTCTCCTTATTTGTGAAACAGCGCCTTAGCACATAGTAAATACTCACTGAATACACCAAAGCATGTAAAAGAGTAAATGTATTTATATTTTGTGCAGCTCGGAAAGTATTAAAATGTTCAGCAAGTAAGTCATTTTGCTCTCCATCTCCGAAAGGCTTGATGGAATATTTTCTCGGGGAAGGAATTATTTTCAGCAGTATACTCCAAGCCATAGCGCACTGTGTCCCATTTTATAATTAAGAGAGTATTACAATTGCAGAACTACTTTTTATTAAACTAAGGTACGCCTTAGTTTTAAAAAGAAGATCTGATTCTCCAAAGCTCTCCAGCGTAATTCTTTTCGTCGGAATTTCGAGCAGAAAACTGAAACTGGGCGCATTAGCCGGACAGACAACTTGGTAGAAAAGTCAAGTACACATTTATTGGGAAAATAAAGGTGAGAGTAAGAAAGTGATCAGAAAAGGGGGCGATAATTCCGGGCGGTATGGGTTCACGGCTCCAGTGATCCGTAAGGTATGCATTCACAGGAGTTAAATGGCCCAAACAAATAAGTAACATGTGATTTATTATTTCAATTTCGCCGCTGAAGCGACAGGTCGGCCTAAATTGTGCAAACGATTTTGGAAATTGGGTATTTTTTAGGAAAGGTACCTTTTTGAAGCTTCCTCTTCTCCATCTGTTGCTGTATTTTTACTGAGTTGCGCGAAGGTGGCAGCGAAGTGACAGGCAGTCCGATGGGCTCCAGGCACAAGGCGACGTCGACGGTTCATCAATGACAGTTCAGGGAAAACTGGGAAAAACATCAAGCATACTGATGACATAAATGTCTGACAATGCGACTAAATTGCACTACCTGCTTGCGGTCGTGCAGTAGTATATTCTCTATATTCCACTGTCACGAGCGAAAATCTAGTTGAAGTGCTTAGCGCATTACTACATAGTCGATAAGCACATCGTCACACAGCAGAGGATAACTACAGAAAAGGGAATCAAAGACTCAAGCGAGTCAGTTGGCCGTCTCCCTACCTGTTCCCTTTTCTTCTCTCGTGTCAGAGATTTCTTAGTAATAATTACTGGTAGAGAGAGATGAGAACAAGTTTGTTTACAATGAACGGCTGAGCAAACGAATAAACATGACTGCGCAGAAAAGCCTCGAACATTGAAATGGGCACCGCTTTTGATGCCACGCGTAATCATCGAAAGTTGTAATGTCTTTCCTTGGATTGCAGGGCCAAAGCTGAAACCTTCGGCTTTGTTTCAGTTGCGTAGCATCCTAGTTAGATCATTACAGTGTGATTGCATCATAAGACATCCTGCAAAACCTTAGAACGCGTCTCATATTTTTGCAATCGTTCCCGAGTTGTTTTGTACTACTGAAATGAAGAAAATCTCTCACAAGTGACTGTTAATGAAGAAGAGAAAAACCGCATCACATGAGCACTCAGCAGCTCACAAGACATTTTGTAATTTGTTATGTACGGCTAAAGTTCCTTTATTGCTTTTTTTTGGAAAGAAGAGACGGAATGAAAAGAATAAGTGCACCGAATGTAATAGAAATAGGTAACTGAAATAAAGACAAACATTTAAATAGCCCAATAAGGAAATTTTGTATTTCAAATGTCAAAGATGGAGTCCCTTAACGGTTTCCGCTGGCATGCCGTTTCACTGAAGCATTGCGCAATTAAAGAAGCTTTACCTAAACACATTTCCCTTTCGAGAGCAGTGATACACTTGTTTGGTATGGTCTGTGTAGTGCAGGCAAAAATATTCTTCTTAATCATGGCACTGTTTTTGCATCCCGTGCGGTTGAAAGGTAAATTCTCTGCATTCTCACAGTATTTCTTAGGGAAGTTCAGGCTGCTCAACAGTAACAATTTTTGCACGTAATATATTCGATATCGTTTAGAAAAATAAGAAAATTAGTCGCGATTCATTTTATTTACATAACGGCAATAATGCGTTGGAAACACCGATAACCCGAATAACCTGAGAGGGGAAACGGCCAATTACCTAAACGAACTTGGGTGATTTACAATAATGTGAATTCCTTGCAGTGTATTGCGCGGTGCTCGATTTCTTGCATATCGAAATGTTAACACTACGCTCTCGTCAAGAGGAAACTACTTCCCACCGAGTTTGATTTAGAATTAGCATACTCACGTTCAACAGTGTTCTCTTGTATAATTTTAAACATAGAGCAGGTGGTCTAGAGGATCAACTGTCTGAGATGTTAAGTATCGCAGGTTCCATAATGTGCTAAGGCCATTCAAAATGTCGCACTCTTTTTATCAGCCCCCGATCTTTCGAGCGGGTATCGAAGCTGGGGTTTAGGACCGAGGTTAGCACCACCGAGCGAATGAGAGAGGAGGTTAGTTCGCTGCGCTTAGCGCGGCATCTGTTGAGCTCAAAACAAAACTAGACGCGGAAGCGTGTATTTCAGCACGCTGGCATTTCAACTGTGAGCCAGAAATGATCCCAGAAATTTCCTTATAGGAACATGAAAGCATATGTGCGCCGGAGACAGCATCCAGTTGAAAAAAAAAAGAATTGTAATTACGAGGGAATATGACAATGGTTGACATAAGAACTGGCCGCATTGCTCGCTCATACGCCGGGGGTAGTGGCGCGCCCCTGTAATCCAGCTGCTTGGAGGCTGGCGTTAGAGGACGGGTTCAGGCTGGGAGGCCTGCCCCACGTCTGCCCATGTTGATCGGGTGTCCGCGCTAGGCTGGGCGCCGATATGGTAGCCCCGGGGGACCTTGGTGGCGACCAGGTCGCCTAAGGAGGAGCTATAACCGGCCCAGGGCGGAAACGCAGCAGGCAAAAGCTCCCGCGCTCTGCAGTAGCGGGATCGCACCTGTGAATGTGCGGCGTGGGGTAGCCCAGACAATACACAGGGACCTAGCGCCATTTCTTTTTTAAAGTAACAATTGGAATTGCACAAAGGGCTACTGCAAAAGTTTCCCCATCAATCGGCACTTTATGTCACATGCTTTCAAAAGAGCATTGGCACTACGCCGTTCAAGGAAGCTGCACGCGTTGGAATTAGATTTTGATGTCCGCTGCCACATTTCTTTTTCAGCGTCCACGGGTACAGGCGTCGCCTTCTGATGCTTGGAATATCATGTTTTTGAGAAGGTATCACGAGAATTAATGTATTTTGGTGGCTGGACTACTCAGAATACGGTGAGTGACCTGAATACTTCGAGACATATCCCTTGTGCATCTTGCGCTGCAAAGGAAATAATTCAGCTGTGCCTCGCAATAACCAGCATGAACAAACAGTAAAAAGTACAGAATTTTATCCGTGCACTACATTCACATTGGCTGTAGTTAATCACAACTGCATGCCGGAGGGTCTCCAAAAAGAGGCATTAAAGTTTTGAAAGAATCACGGTAATATTTGAAATCCTCTAGCAAGAGGTGAAATAAGCAAAGTCGCGGTAAAGCACTGTACATCATCTACATTGGCGACTTTGATGCCTAAATTTAGTCCAGAAGGGGGCGAGGAGCAAATGTAGAAGAAAACGAAATCTGCGGATAGATGTGACGTCCAAAGCAATCAAGGCTAAATCAGTGGCATACCCGAATGGAAGATTCCTTCGGGAAAAGAAAAACTAGACATAGAGAAGCACGACGGAACGGAAGTGTCGGCTTATAGAATTGAATAATGACGTGATTATTGTGGTAGAAAATGTCCCGGAATATAACACGCATGTTTCTAGACCTTAAAGGACCTAGGACTTAGAAATAATGTTCTTATGATCCAAATCAATGCGAAGCCAAAACCTAATTGGCTTGAAAACGTTTGACTGTTCGGCCTTCTGTTTATTTCAAGATATATTTAATATGAAATTTGCTAAAACTCCACAGTAAGTCAAAGAAGAATTCTGGGTTTGGGATCTGCTGTTGTATATTAAACCATATAATTCATAATTTTCTTCCACACATTTCACACATTTCTTGCGACAGTGACGACAGAATTGCGATTAACGTTTCTAGCTTAGCTTCCGTGCTCAGCTTCTACGACCTTCCTCACCACATGTTTAGCATCACGTGTCCCATGATGTTTCGTCAACGTGTGGCCGCATATGATATATAAAGACGTAAATTGTATTTTTGTCCCACCGCTTATGTAATACTTCTAATGGGGTCTTTAAGATGTTAAAATGAGATGAAAAGAAATGGAATCTGGGAGCGGATCGCAAATCTTTGTTTTGTACGAAAGTCGAAAACATCAGGCCTGTACTTTTTTATTTGCCTGTTGGACGACAGCCTTCACTACTGATGACACCAATTTTATTTTCGCTTCAAAGCACTCGGCGAATGTATACCACACATACTTCACGCGAAGCGATTCAGATCACCTTTATATGTTCGTCGGTTAAACACATGACGAACAAAATGATGGCTGGCCCGAACAACGTCATCAATAAAGGAGAAAAAGTTTATTTCAGACTTCTAAACTAAGCGGGATTTCAAAAAGGCTATGCTCATAACGAGGCCTCCAAAGTGGCTACACATTGAAATGGTAGACTTGCTACACGCAGCAGGAAAATGTGGTGTGCATAGCTTTACTCAAATCAAGTGCGCGTTACTGATAATATTTAGGTCATATGCCTCTCAAACGTGAAAATGGGGATCTCGTCGAGTAGAAATTTGCTTAAATATAGGTGCTAAATATTAAAAAAATTATTGAGCACCGCCGAAGTTATAAATTACGTGCTTTTCTCTACACATTTGGCGACTGTTAGGCCGACCCACCGCATTATATCAGTGGTTAGGCCGTTTGGTTATAGAACACAGTCCTCGGGTGCGTGCATGCTAAAGATTTCCTAATCAAAAATAAATAATAAATGGGTGAAATTAATTATATGGTTGATACGAAAACAGGTGCTGTATATATTAAACTTTCTCCGCGTACACGAGACCCGCCTAATAAGGGAAGGTTGGAATGAAAGCGGAGAGAGAGAAACAGGTGCAGTAGCAGAGTGTTCTAGAGAACATTCGACCACTTGGGGATCTTTAATGTGCACGGACTTCAAACGGCACACGAACAGCTCCCTCTTTCGTCTAAATCGAAAAGCAGCACCAGGCTTTGGCGTTCGAACCTGGGTACTCCACTTTATCAGTCGAGCCTTAACCACCATGCTACTTCGGTGGGCCATCATGCGAATATTGACGAAACGTTTCCACAAGCCTCTGTATATATATTAGGCTCGGTGTCCAGGTATAATTGACGAGAAGGAGGGTACAAAACATATATACGGCGGTGAATGGCTAAAAGCGGCTAGAAAGGTGTTGAGCAGGCGTGTTACATTTAAAAACAGACGTGAAAAGAATCGTACGTTTTTGTCATCCACTACAGAAGTATATCTGTGATCAGACAAACCCACTTGGAGGGAGCACAACAGTGTAGGGAAGATTGCGGCAACTTCCGCAACCACTGGAGAACCGGTGGTGACCTACTTACACGGGCACCTGATCGCAAACAAATGCAAGCTCTTATGATTATTTCATTGCGGCAAGGAATCCCAATCCTAAGCCACTTATTGGAGGGGTGCTTGTTCTTTGTACCACCACGATATGTGCAATACGTGGGCTCAGCACTTTCAACCTTGCACAGAACAATTAAGAGGGAACAGCATTTGCTGGCATCAAAGGCTCGTCCAGGGACCACAGACTGAACTAAATAGTTACATGGGGCTAGATACGCGTAAAAGTATTCTTAGACGCATTACCAGAAAAAGTTCAGCGAAACTTGTAGTTAGGGCTAGCGACGCCGTTGATGTTAGCGGAATCGTAATGCAACGTCCATATTTGGTCCTGCGAGCTTATCTGAAAAACAATATACACCAGGCTGAAAAAACTGTGCTGCCTGATTGACGGTCCGGGTTCACCCATTATTGTGAAAGGCAGCAGAAATATTTATCAAATGTGTCTTACAGGGTCAGTGGAGGCAGGAACATCGGGAGAGATGGCGGCGACCGCTGTAGTGGCGACGCCCGAAGGAACCGCCTCCGATGTTGGCGTCACGATGCCGGTTTCGTCTTTTGCCGTGACCACGCTGTGCCTGCCATCCCCGCGATACTTCTTCTTGCTTCGCTTCTTGGGCCCGTAGAGACTAACTGGAGTGGAATGGAGTGCTTGGGATACATCTTCTTACCATACACGAGCGGACGTCACAGTCTGTACTGCAAGTCAGTCAGCAGATTCTTCTTCTTCAACCTTGATATATGGCACATACCCACGAAGGGGGATTGGGCTGTTGATTAGCACCAGCGATGGTATTCTCCTCCTCCTGTTGGTGTTATTGTTGATGTGCAAATAACATGTGGCACATACCTACAGAGGGGGATCGGTCAAGAATTTGCTCTTTCTTCTTCCTTTTCTGCCCTGATAAATGACACGTACCCACGAAGGAGGATTGGCCAGGGTTCAGTGTGGACTGCCAAATGTAATACAGCTACTGAATTAGCGTAACAACTCAGTTATCAACAAAAGTAAAAGTTAGGTTTAAGATCACAGAATTGAATAAAAGAAAAAGAAAATATCTACCAAACATTTTGAAGTTTGCAACTTTGAATTACAATTAGCAAGGGAAGGTGTTCGCAGCTGTGATGTACTTTTATAAATAATGACAACTTTGAGGGAACGCAAATCCTCCTGCACTCGCACTGAAGGAGCGAAGAAGCGGAACCGACAAATAAATCCTAGTTGTGCTATTGGAATTTCTAAATGTACTACCCTTCTCTGATGTGAAAACCTTCGGCAAGCGAGAAGGAAATGCTAAATATTTTCTATCTCATCGCAAACCTCCCAAAGGTTTGTGGCACTGAACCCGCGTCTACAAGGCGGGAGATCCTGCATCGCATCAGAGTCAGCATTACCTCACACTATCGTGACTGACATGAATGTACTTTCCATTAGTAGATGAGAAGTTGGTAGTCTGCTGTAGATAAGAAGGGATCATTGCATGAGGCAGCAATTTATTGATAGCGCTGAAAACGGGACATTCTAAAATTGATGATATTAGGTGTGGTACATGTAACAGGTGCATAAAGAGCTGAATTAGCCAATAAGTCAGCGAATTCATTCTGGAAAATACCGCAGTGACCTGGGACCTAGTTGAAGCGTATATCTTACTTATATACTGCTATGAAATACTTAAGTGAGCGGCTCAAAAGAGTATCCCGTGCTAACTCCAAGGACAGCAAAACAAAATGACAGTCTGACGGAAAAATTATTTTTGACAGATTACAGGAAATATTTAGAAGTGTAAGCCCAATTGCCATAAACTCTGATGAAACGATCGGTGTGTAATAAAAGACGCGCACCAAAAACTTCCAGGCAAGAGACTGAAAAAATTCAAATAGCTGCCCTCTGTGTGGTCACAGACGCAGCAGTTTGGATTACAGTGTGATCCGGAAACTTTTCAAGGTTATCAGATAGGAAACTGGATATTAGACTTGGAAGTAAGAGTTTCACTTTGAATGCAATTATAGAATCAAAATTGATAACCACAATGGAGGTTGTGTAACCAGTATAGTACATATAGAACCGAGATCCACATCAATGTTTGCTAATATGTCCTGCGTGAAAACAATTTGGGGCAAGCAGAACTTTAGCCACTGTTGAGTGAGAAAGAAAATCGGGTTGGACACAACATTATGTATCGCCACCCCGGAAACAGACTGAAATGACCACAAGAATGGTCTGACAGTTAGAAGGTGGAAACGGGAGTTAAGATACGGAATACGAGCTTTGAAGTACAGAACAGCGGTGGAGACCGACAGTGGGAGACCTAGACGGACGCTCAGCGCACGTCGTTCTAAAATCACCAAAGGATGCAGCTTATATTTTGGAAAACCAGAAAAAAGAATGCAGCTAAATTCCAGACTTGGTCTCACATGGGCTTTGTAGAGAAGTAGAACAGTGTCTCGCCGCATTCCAAAGTTCTTGTTACTTATGTGTACGTGTCTACCAAATGCACGATCACCTTTCTAAACATTAGACTTGATGGGACGCCTCTAATCCATACCAGCATCATACGTAAAGCCTTAAATACCCCACAG
Organism: Amblyomma maculatum; assembly: GCA_023969395.1. NCBI lineage: Eukaryota > Metazoa > Arthropoda > Arachnida > Ixodida > Ixodidae > Amblyomma > Amblyomma maculatum. Next base: position 9,177 of record JAJIZL010039132.1, read on the forward strand.
ATTCCACTTGAGGTATGACGTCTGAGAAGTAGGTTAACGAAAAGTATAAGCTGTTTTAAGGGCTAGAACATACGTTTGCACACATTCAAAACCAACTTAAATTTGTCCAATCAGATATCAAGTGCATTTAAGTAAGCCTGCAGTGAACTGCAGAGGGCTTGAATATATTTTGCAGCGGCGAAAAATGATATTTCATCTGCATATAGTACATATACAGTAACATCAGGATGAACCGGAATATTGCACATTAATATAAAGGAGTAGTGAAACCACAGAGCCCTGGGGCATCCCTCTTGTCTGCAGACAAGAGGTATGGATGGATAAAGTTCTAAACGCAGAACCTTATCGGTTCTGCGTGCTTTGAAGTGTTACGGACAGCTAGAGGCAAAAAAACTTGCTCTCGTACCATATGTACATGTACTGTCACATCAGTTTATATCAGTAGGGGAAAAATGTGGCGTACAGGGGTCGTTTTCCGCACATAAGATTGGCAAGGTAGCGGCAGCAGTTCAAATAAACATGGGGGGCACAAAAAGCAAGAACTGATGCAATGTTAATCACGCCAATAGTTTCATCATTTGCAGGATTGGCATAGTGTAGCAAATTCTATAGTCCTGTGGTGGTACGTATATTGGGCAGACTGGCCGTTGCATTAACATTAGGCTGATGGAGCATGCACAGTCATTTAAAACTAATGAAACTAACTTGGCAAAACATTGCAATACGTGTGAGCGTGTACCTTTCTATGTCGACACTGATTATTATTTCTTCAAAATGACCACACTACTAGAGAAATCGCCGAGGCCTTCCATATAAACAGGAAGCAAAATGTTTGTGTAGTAAAGCGTCCGTAGCGTTGACATTAAATGAGATGACCATGCTGCACAATAGATAGCACGTGGCTAGTTTAAACACGTGCGTGTGATTGTTTTTTTTTTT
>JAJIZL010039132.1:23847-43166 GCA_023969395.1 Amblyomma maculatum
ATTCGTACGGCGGGAAGTCACTTGATTGAACCTGCAGGCAAGTGCACAGCGCTGGTCGGCATCCGTGGTTTTGTGTATGTCGGAGAATTTATCGTGCTTCCTGAGTTTTCGAAAGACTTGATCCTTGGTCTAGACTTCCTGCAGACCAACGGCGCTGTCATTGATCTGAAAGAAGCGCGTGTTTCTTTTTCGACGAAACGAGCCGTGGCGCGCATTGAAAACGAAGATCCGGATCTGAACGTTTTGCGTATAGTCGACGATGACGTGAGGGTTCCGGCACGTTCTAGTGTGCTGGTTCTTGTAAAGCATGATTTGTTCCACGATTACGAGGGCATCGCCGATGGGCACCTTCCGCTACTACTCGAGAAGGAATTAGCCGTTGCTCGAGGACTCGTACAACTCCAGAACAGTTGTGCTACTGTCCTCCTGACAAATTTTGCTAAGGAGATGCGGCATCTCGCCAAGGACACGGCTGTTGCCGTCCTTCACGATGTTACTGCCTTACCTCATTTATGCACCGCCGGAACGAACCCTAAAGACGAGGCCGCACCTTGTCATGCTCTGCAAACCGTTAAAATTAGCCCCGACTTGAGGCCCGATCAAAGGAATCTTCTCTCGGCTCTTCTGAGCGATTTCGCAGACTGCTTCGCCACAGGTTCAAAGGTCGGTCGTACTCCTGTCGCCAAGCATCGCATCATCACCGATGAGACCACGTTACCGGTATGCCAGCGCCCGTACCGGGTTTCTCCTAAGGAACGTGACGCCATCAAAACGCAAGTGGATGAAATGCTTGCGGACGACGTGATCCAGCCTTCGACGAGCCCATGGGCGTCGCCAGTGGTCCTTGTCAAAAAGTAAGATGGAACCTTGAGATTCTGTGTCGATTACCGAAAGTTAAATAACGTGACCAAAAAGGACGTCTATCCGCTGCCCAGGATTCATGATGCCCTCGACCGACTACGCGATGCCAGGTACTTCTCCTCATTAGACCTCAAAAGCGGATACTGGCAAATCGAAGTGGACCAGAGAGACAGAGAGAAGACTGCGTTTGTGACGCCCGATGGCCTATACGAGTTTAAGGTGCTTCCGTTTGGTCTTTGCTCTGCACCGGCCACGTTCCAACGTATGATGGACACGGTTTTATCAGGTCTCAAGTGGCAGTCGTGCTTGGTGTACTTAGATGATGTTGTTATTTTCTCGCCTACTTTCGAGCAACACTTGGACAGGTTGCGCATCATGCTTCAAGCACTCAAAGGCGCGCAACTAACGATCAAGCCTGCGAAATGCCACGTTGCTTTCAAAGAACTACGCTTCCTCGGCCATGTTGTCAGTGCACAGGGCGTTCTCCCTGATCCCGAGAAGACTACCGCAGTGTCAAATTTTCCACGTCCCACCGACAAAAAGGCACTTCGACGATTTCTAGGTCTTTGTTCGTACTATCGAAGCTTCGTCAAAGATTTTTCTAAGATAGCTGAACCACTGACAGCACTAACCAGAGATGACATACTCTTCCTGTAGGGAGACGATCAAGAGCAAGCCTTCCAGGAGCTTAGAAGCCGCCTACACAAACCCCCAATTCTCGCCCATTTCGATGAAGACGCCGCAACAGACGTACATACTGATGCCAGCAACGTTGGCCTCGGCGCGGTACTCATTCAGTGGCAAGGCGGAATAGAACGGGTTATCGCCTACGCGAGCCGAACACTCTCACGATCAGAGGCGAACTATTCGACAACGGAGAAGGAGTGCCTTGCGGTAATCTGGGCCATCAGCAAGTTTCGACCATATTTGTATGGACGACCCTTCCGTATTGTCAGCGACCATCATTCCTTGTGCTGGCTGGCAAGCCTTAAAGACCCGTCTGGACGCTTAGCTTGTTGGAGCCTCCGGCTTCAAGAGTATGACGTCACTGTTGTCTATAAGTCGGGACATAAACACCAAGATGCGGATTGCTTGTCACGCGCGCCATTGGACTCCACTGCAGTGGAAAACGCCGACGATTTTCCCTTTATTGGGGCCATTACCCAATCCCATATGGCTGACCTTCAACGCAAGGACCCGGAGCTGGCGCCGCTCATCGATTATCTGGAAGGACACGGTGGTAGAGTACCGCTTGTTTTTCGTCGTGGCTTGCAGTCATACGCTTTACGAAGTGGAGTTCTCTACAAGCGCAATTTTGAAAGATCCAAAGAGACATTTCTACTCGTAGTGCCTACGCACCTACGGCCTGACATCTTAAGCGCTTGTCACGACGAACCGTCCTCCGGCCACTTGGGAGTTAGTCGTACGCTTGCAAGAATTCGGGAGAAATACTATTGGCCGAAATTATTACCTTCAGTGCGATCTTACGTAAAAACCTGCCGTGATTGTCAACGCCGAAAGACTCCACCCGTGAAACCAGCTGGATTTCTTCAGCCGATCGCTCCACCGAAAACTCCTTTCCAACAAGTGGGGATGGATCTTCTTGGTCCTTTCCTGAAGTCAAGTAATGGAAAGCGTTGGATTGTTGTCGCGACAGACTACTTGACCCGATATGCTGAGACCGCGTCGCTCACAAATGGAACTGCCACCGAAGTCGCAGTTTTTTGTCCACGACATCGTGTTGCGTCATGGTGCTCCGGCTGTTATCATTACCGATCGCGGGGCAGCTTTTACGGCCCGCCTGACTAAGGCTGTGCTGAACCTTACACACACTAGTCATAGACGGGCTAAGCATAAGACCTGGGATCAAATCCTCCCATATGCCACGTTCGCATATAATACGGCACTTCAGGAGACGACGCGGCTCACACCCTTCGAGCTTGTCTTCGGCCGTCGAGTGACCACTCCAATGTATACAATGCTGCCCGTATACACCGACGACGAAGATGAGCTTCACCTTGACATCGCTAGTTTTACCCAGCGTGCGGAAGAAGCACGGCAGCTGGCAAGGCAGCGCATATACCTACAACAGCAACTAGACGCTGACCGTTACAACAAGGGACGGCGCTTCGCTGCCTACGAGCCTGGAGACTATGTCTGGATTTGGACGCCCGTTCGTCATCGTGGGCTGTCTGAAAAATTGCTGCGCCGGTACTTCGGCCCATATCGTGTCCTCCGCCGCCTCAGCGACGTTACTTACGAAGTTGAATCCGCGACCCAAGATCCCTCAAGCCGCAGACGACGCAAGTTCACTGATGTTGTACACGTCGTCCGGATGAAACCCTACCACGATCGCCCCGCTGACTATTCTTGAGACTGATGGTCAGCTCATCGCATCAAGCAGCATTTGCAGCATCGAGGTGATGCTGCCAAGAAGGGGGGCAATGACACATGCCATTCATAGACGACGAAGATTTGAACCGGCGATTCGGAGAAGACGACGAAGCGAAACGGTGCTGCGTTTTTGTGCTGCCTTGACTGGCTGTTGGTGTTCTTCGGTGCCAGAGTGCCAGAGCGCCTTCTCTGTAACGTTACGTTACAATATATAAATCCCCGCTTTAACCAAGCCGTATGATTGCGCCCTAGTGGCCTATATGGGCAACGTGAATGCCAGGGTCCTAGCAGGCTCATTCTGACATAACCGTCCCATGTGAAACGAGAGACCCAAGTTGGCAGCTTCTGCCGACCGCTTGAGCTGGTAGCCCAGTTCTCACCCTAGTGTCACGAGGGGTGTGACGTCACAGCGTCACGTGGGTAAGACGTAGCTACAGCCGCGCTAAGCTGAAGGCTGGAAACCTAGAGTAGCATTGCTTTCGCAATAATATATTTCCTTTAGGTGAACCGGAGAGTAGTTGAGCTATTTCCTGAGTAAGCATAACAGCCAAGAGTGTTATTGATGTACTGTAGGAGAGAAACAGTGGCGGCAACAATACGCACATTGCTTGATTGTGTCATTGGAATATAGCCAGGAGGATTGATATCGATGCGATAGACAGGAGAGGGATGTACGTAAGTCAGCTGCAGATGACCAACAGGCTACAGCCGCATTTTTCTGGCATTGATACGCGCCTCAGGTGCCGATGAAGCGAAAACAGCGAAGTGTACAGAGATCGACACTCGGCAGCTAGACTAAATAACGTAACGGGGATTTATGTATGCAGTAAAGAGGAATAAACAGGTACTGGCAGATAGGGGCAAGGAGCCAAACAAAGAGGGACCGGAATTGTATTCTTTGTCGACCATTTCTTCCGCTTCCTTCTTCCTGCTTCACGCGGTGACAAAATGAAGCTACTGATTTTACTAAACGACCAAAGGATGTCGCTGCCCTGTTTTGTCCGAAATCATGCACTTCACCGTCTATGTAACGTGTGCTGTTATAACATCGCGTAGCCGGCGCCTGCCCATTCTTCTAGACAGAGAACTCTGCAAATTAGTAAACTGTATTGCTAGACCGGAAGAACGCAACCGGCTAAAGCATGACTTCTCTTTTAAACACAACAAAGTTGTACACAGCTGAAGGAACTGTCCACACCACTACCGTTATTTTCACACTTAATAAAGCGTACGCTTAGAACCAAATATATAAACCTAATAAGATATATGTAATGTTTACGTCTGTTTCCATACCTGCAGAAGTGCTTGGCGAGGCCAATATAAGAGTTGTTAGCGCTGTTAAATGGACGAAGTACTCAACATGATAAGGAAACCTCTTTGTTATTGCTACTAAGTATGGTGGTTTCAGAAGTGATTTTAATGACCAGCACCCTCAACTAGATTATATGTAAACATATCCAAAGATGTCCAGCATTATCTTGACTCGTACAGAAAAAGAATAAATAGAGGAAAAATACATTTTCAAGTATCAATTGTCAATTGAATTCTTGAAACTCGCGCTGTCATTTTATAAGAAAACGAGCACGTTCTTCACAATGTCAAAGTGATCGCCTTGAGATAACTTTTCGTCGTGTATAACATTGAGTTGTGTTACATGGCGCTGACTGAGAACGATAGCGAAGATTAGGTTGTTGCATCGTTCAGATCTAGAACAAAGCGAGATGTCGTTCTGGTGATGAGAACAATGGCAGCACTTCTAATCAAAGATATAAATCTAGGCAAATCTAAGCACATCTATGTTAACGAACATCTTTGTCCTGTCTTGAAAACACTCGGGGTATCTATTGGTACTGAACGTAAGGACGGCTAAAACAACGTTACTAGAACAAACTCAGTTTCACAGCTCCCCCGCCCATCGGAGGAATGTGTCCCAAGTGGCTGTCGCGAGAACCAGTGGCGCTGCAGTCAACGCTTGCTCCTTGCCGGGCGCGTCGTCTGCTACACGCGGCGCAAAGCATGGAGCGGCGAGCGCACACGTAGCTTTTGCGTGCTGCCGTTGCACTGTACATGGCTGCGGTATAATTACAACTACATTACGAAAGCTTTGGCTTCGAAGCGCCACATTAGCACAGAGAACGCGTTTGTGTTATACGAAATTCACTTGTTAATGCTGTTAAACAAGTGCGAGCGCCGTCGGCTTGCTCATAAGGACTGTTTCTTGCTTTACTCCCCGGCCTGTGTTTTGTAGTATGCTCTTTCAGGGCATAGATCCTGTCATGCAAATTAGTCAACTTTTCAGTGCATAGGAGCACTCTAGATTAGGAGGTAACTCATTGGATGTCACGTTTACTGCTGCGTTGTGCATATTGCCTCCATTACAGGCAGAAATCTGCTAGCCGTGGCAACCTGTTCATGCAGTGCATGATGTCTGGCTACTCGCGTCAAACGACATAGTCAACACAGATTACAAGTAAACGGCCTCCGTCGTCGCCTAATCAGAAGAGTTTTTCTTAATGTCTCACATTCGTGGTATGGCGTGGGACCTAGCTCCGAATCGGCATTCTCGCACTCCAGAATATAGCAATATAAAAGAAAACTAATCCTTTATCGTCTAAAACAACGTCAGATGTAAACAGATTTTTAATGAGATCACTAAAAGAGAAATCAGTGAGAATGGCCGTGTGCACAGCGAAAGGAAATGAGTGAGCAAGTGCATGAGTGTATTCAAAACACTTTATGCGAGTAATCAAGTCCCGCCCTTGAGAGATTCCCCTCTCCATGTACACACAAACAGAAAGGAAACACGACGTAATTTTACTGCTTGTAGGGGAAGTTTATGTAATTTCATACTGCCACTGGACAACAGATTTAAAACACGATATTCAAGGTATCTAAAGTGCCGGAAAGGGCATTAGAAGTGAACTGCATGAACCTCAATTATTTATTAGCGCAACTAGAAAATTGAGCAAAATAGCAATATTGTCAACAATAATAATGCTGAATGCCAATGAAATGCAGCAAACAACCAGAACTTGACTTCATCAACATTGACAAACATTGCAAGGTTACAAGCAGTTAAGAGATCATTATACTTCTCTTGGGAAATATTTGAGTGGGAAGCATAATCTTTTTTTTTGTGTCTATTGTGAAATGAGCGTTAGCGTTTCTAACTGCTCCTGACTATCTTTTTTTTTGCACGTTATGTTGTATTACTTCAACAGAAAAAACCGTATTTGCAACGAATTCACTTCAATGCATGCATTAAGGAGCTCATATGTCTGGTTGGTAGCATATCTTGAGCTCATTCAGAAGCTTATAACATTTTGTGCTTGCTCGCCTCACAAAAACAGTCGTTCGACATATCATAACTCACTCCAGGCAGGAGATTGTCATACCAGCCATTGCTAGTCTGGAAGGCCTAGCTTGTAGATGCCGATCAAGATACCCTTCTGAGTTTTTTAGATGCTTAGCTTTTAACTACGAGAAGCAGCTTGAATAATCGCGAAGAAATGGTAAGCTACACTCCAATACTTCCTCACTCCTTAATTACCTTTTTCTGAGTTTTTTAGATGCTTAGCTTTTAACTACGAGAAGCAGCTTGAACAATCGCGAAGAAAAGGTAAGCTACACTCCCATACCTCCTGACTCCTTAATTACCCAAACAGCGGCCGAGAGTCATCCCTTCAACTTTTCATGGTCCCTTTAAGAACATCTTGCTTCATATGCACATATTAATTGCATGATAGGTTTCATTTGAATTTCAAGTAATATTGTCTCTTATTAAGAAATGTTCTGCATCACAAATGATTATTTTTAAAATCTGAATATATTTGAAGCAGGCTACGAAAGCATTATTGACAAAAAAGCAGAGTCACTTTCTTTTTTGCCAATGACAGACGTCAAAGCATGTGCAGAAATGTCAAGGTAAGCTTCCTAAACGGAAGATTTCATACATTCCTGACACACATCTAATTATAATTAGATTTAAAACTCATGAAAGGCATATGTGATGATGCTTAGCGGCTACTGCAATTTTGATTGAAGAAAATATTATATGCAGATGTTCCGTGTGGCGTTAGCTTTTGCAACAACACTGCCGGCCTGATTATCAATTCTTCTTATTGGTAAATCAGCGCCTTAGCGCATAGCAAGTGCTCACTGAATACACCGAAGCATGTAAAAAAGTAAATGAATTTATATTTTGTGCACCTCGGAAAGTAGTAAAAGTTTCCGCAAAAAAGTCATTTTGCTCTCGATCTCCGAGAGGCTTTCTGAAATGTTTTCTCGGGGAAGGAATTATTTTCAGTAATATACTCCATCTCACAGCGCACTGTGTCACATATTATAATTAGGAAAGTATTACAGTTGCAGTACAACCTTTTATTAAACTAAGGTAGGCCTTAGTTTTAAAACGAAGAGCTGATTCTCCAGAGCTCTCCAGCGGAATTCGTTTCGTCGGAATTTCGTGCAGAATACTAAACCTGGGCGCATTAGACGGATAGACAACTTGGTAAAAAAGTTAAGTACACATTTATTGGGAAAATAAAGGTGGGAGTAAGGAAAGTGATGAGAAAAGGGGCGACAGTCCCGGGCGGTATGGGCTCAAGGAACCAGTGATCCGTAAGGTATGCATTCCAGAGGAGCTAAATGGGCCAAACAAATAATATGTAAATTGATATTCTGATTTCGCAGCTGAAGCGTCAGATTTGCCTAATTTGTGCAAACGATTTTGGAAATTCAGTATTTTTTAGGAGAGGTATCGTTTTGAAGATTCCTCTACTCCATCTGTTGCTGTATGTTTACTGAGTAGCGCGAAGGTGTCAGCGAGGTGACAGGCAATCCGATGGGCTCCAGGCACAAGGTGACGTCGACGGTTCGTCTGGCTCGTACAGATGCCTTGTTTTTAGCCAAGATTTTTACTCAGCCATAATATTTCAGAGAAAACTCGGTAAAACTTCAAGCATACTGATGACATCAATGTCTGAAAATGCGACTAAACTGCATTACCTGCTTGCGGTCGTGCAGTATTATATTCTCTATATTCCACCGTCACGGGCAAAGATTCAGTTGAAGAGCGCTGCGCACTACTACATAGTCGATAAGCACATCGTCACACAGCAGAGGATAACTACAGAAAAGGGAATCAAAGACTCAAGCGTGTCAGTTGGGTGTCTCCCAGTCTGTTCCCTTTTCTTCTGTCGTGCCAGAGATTTCTTAGAAATAATAACCGGCAGAGAGAGATGAGCAAAAGTTTGTTTTCAATGAAGGGCTGAGCAAACGAATAAACATGACTGCGCCGAAAAGCCATGCACATTGATCTGGGCACCGCTTGCGGTGCCCCGCGTCATCATCGAAAGTTGTAATGCCTTTCCTTGGATTGAAGGGCCGAAGCTAAAACCTTTGGCTTTGCTTCAGTTGCGTAGTATCCCAGTTAGATCATTACAATGTGATTGCAACACAAGACATCCTGCAAAACACTAGAATGCGTCTGATATTTTTGCAATCGTTACCGAGTTAATAGTACTACTGAAATGAAACAAAATCTTTCACAGGTGACTGTTAATGAAGAAGAGAGAAACCGCATCTCATGAGCAATCAGCAGCTAACAAGTCATTTTGTAATTTGTTAGGTACGGCTTCAGTTTCTTTATTGCTTTTCTTTGGGCAGAAGAGATGGAATGGAAAGGATAACTGCATCGAATTTAATACAAAGCAGCTTGGGAACGACGACAAAAAAGAGACTCGTGCAAGTGTTTTGTCTGATATTTTCATATTTAATTGACACTATAATGCTCTAACTTGAATAATACCAAGCTGAAATAAAGACAAGTATTTAAAATGCCCAATAAGAAAATTTTGTATTTGAAATGTAAAAGATGGAGTCCCATAACGTTTTCCTCTGGCACGCCATTCCACTGAAGCATTGTGCAAATAAAGAAGCTGTACCTAAACACATTTCCCCTTCGAGCGCATTGATAAACTTATTTGGTATGGTCTGTGTAGTGCAGGCAAAAATATCCTTCTTAATCATGGCACTATTTTTGCATCCGCTGGCGTTTAAAGGGAAATTCTCTGAATTTGCACAGTATTTGTTCTTTAGGGAAATTCAGGCTGCTGAACAGTAACAATTTTTGCACGTAATATTGCCGCGAAACCTTCAAAGCTGTATTTGTTGTTTTTTAACAGCCGCCGGCATGCGGCCTTATCACTGTGATTCTGGCGCGCGTATCAATTCTGTATCCCGTGTTTGTTCATGCTCGTTGTCGCGATACGACGCGTTATCATTTTCTTTGTTGCGAAAGATGCGCCGAGACCTGTCTCGAAGATTCCGATCACTTGCGTATGTTTCCACAATGCTCCAGTGTGTACTAGTAGTAGTTTGCGACGTTAGCTAGATTGTTCTGAGCAGGCTTTAAATTGAGCGTTGACGAGTGTGACGAGCACTGTTTGTTCGACGATCGACGAGCACTTTTGTTGCTATAGCCGCCGCCGAGTTACTTTGTTCTTTTGCGGGCGCAAGTCAGCATAATAAAGAGCTAATTTCAGTAACATCAAGCCTGTGTCTTCTTTTTGTGTCAACGGCCTTGCCACCACTACATGGCAATATATTTGCAGGCTAGTATCAAGGTGAGAACTATTCGATATCGTTGAGAAAAATGATAAAATTGTTCGCAATTCATTTTAAAGGCGATAATAAGTTGGAAACACCCATAACCCGATTAACCTGAGAGGCAGAAAAGGATTATTCCCTTAAAATAACTTGGGTGATTTACAATAATATGAATTCCTTGCAGATTATCGAGCGGTGCTCTATTTCTTGCATATCGAAATATTGAGACTGTGGTCTCGTCAAAAAAAAACTTCTTTCCACCGAGCATAATTTAGGCTTTGCATACGCACGTTCAGCAATCTTCGCTTGCATAATTTTGAACAAAGAGCAGGCGGTCTAGAGGATCAACTACCTCAGATGTTAACTATGGGAGATTCCATAATGTGCTAAGGCCGTTCAAAATATCGCGCTCTTTGCATCGGCCTCCCATCTTTCGAGCGGGTATCGAAGCTCTGGTTTAGGGCCGATGTTGGCGCCACCGAGCGAACGAGAGAGGAGTTTAGGTCGCTGCGCTTAGCGGGGCATCTTCTGAGCTCAAAACAAAACCTGCGCCCTTGCGGAAATGTGTGTTCAAACATGCTGACAGTTTAGCTGTAAACCAGAATCAATCCCAGAAATTTCATGCGAACATGAAAAGATGCTGCACTCAATACAGCATCCAGTAAAAAAAGGAGGATTGTAACTATGAGTGAATTAGACTAAGGTGCATATAAAAACCAGCCGCATTGATCGCGTCTCTGCCGGGGGTAGTGGCGTGCCCCTGTAATGCAGGCTGGCGTTAGAGGATGGGTTGAGGCTGGGAGGCCTGCCCCACGTCTGCCCATGTTGATCGGGTGTCCGCGCTAAGCTGGGCGCCGATATGGTTGCCCCGGGGGAGCTCGGTGGCGACCAGGTCGCCTAAGGAGGAGCGAACCGGCCCAGGGCGGAAACGTAGCAGGCAAAAGCTCCCGCGCTCTGCAGTAGCGGGATCGCACCTGTGAATGTTCGGCGTGGGGTAGCCCAGACAATACGCTCGGACATAGCGCCCTTTTTTTTTTTTAAGTAGCCATCGGAAATTGCACAAAGGGCTACTGCAAAATGTTCCCCATCCGTCGGTACTTTATGTCACATGCTCTCAAAAGCGCATTGGCACTACGGCGTTCAAGCAAGCTCTACGCGTTAGGATTTCATTTTGATTTCCGCTGCCAGATTTTTTTTTTTTGCAGCGTCCACGGGTAGCGGCGTTGCTCTCTGATGATTGGAAAATCATGTTTATGAAAAGGTATCATCAGAAATAATGTATTCTAGCATCACAGTGGCACCGATTAATACCTTTGTGCGGGCGAGTCGGTGAAGCATCGTGGAGAACAGGAGCGCAAAAAACCAGGACACAAGGAACACATAGAGACAGGACAGCGCTAGTCCAGTTTCTATGTGTTCCTTGTGTCCTGGGTTTTGCGCTCCTGTTCTCCACGATTACGGCGGCATGCGCATGCACGAGTTTTTTTCCCATGAATTCGCGAAGATTATCTCATAGGATCGGAAATCTCCACAGACAAAAATATTTACTTGAGACTCTGTACTCTGATTTTCGAGTGCACTATGATTACAAGGATAACTCAAGATTTTATTTCACAATTGGCGACTTCGGCCACGCAGCGGCATTTGATAGCGGCTACATATTTTACACCCTACGTGAAAATGCGTCGATGGATGGCGTTTGAGGCTGCCCAGGATTCGAATATGCGCTCATGTGTCAACAAAGAGCTCAACAAGTGAAAAACAAAAAAAGAAAAAAGCTCAGAATCAATAAAAAATAAAAATGAAGGTACTTTTTCGTTTTCCTCCCAAAACACAAAATTGTGGTAACTGCAATTCTTAATTTTGCTTCACATGGAGACTTGCAAAATTTTTATTTGCTAAGTGTATTTTCAGGAGTATACTTTTGCCAAGACACACCTAATGTGCCGTAAAAGAACTGCAATACAATGACTCTTTATGAGAAATCAAATACGTAGCTTTCAGAAGGAATCAGTTTTGCCGTCAGTGTCAAAGGCGAGATAGTTGCTTCGGACGGAATAATTTCTTATTGGTTTTTAAAACGAAAAAACGAAAGCCAGTTCTCTAACCTTCTTCGGCAAAATGAATTCTCACGATAATTCCCTACAGAGGCGAACGCTAAGTTTTAGACGATCAGGAACGGAAATACAACGCTCACTGGCTAAGTGATCATGCTATTGTTCTTGCTATAGTGTATCTTGTCATGCCTATTCTACTGGTCTGTCTGCAACTGCAAGCCTGCATTTCGTTGTGCCACACACCGAAGCCAAAATTTGGGGGCTATTAAGGGGAAATGCGGGGCTAAAATCGGAGTCAGTTCAGTTCAGTCGTTCAGTCGTGTCCGACTCTTCGTGACCCTATGGACCATGTCACGCCACGCTTTCCGGTCTCTCACCATCTTCCTAACATCACATAATTTCATCTGCAGTGCCTCGAGGATGCCATCTAACCATCGCGTTCGCTGCCTACCCCTTCTCCGGCGACCCTCAACCTTTCCTAACATCAAATCTTTCTCCAGCGACTCCTCTCTTCTCATCAGATGGCCAAAGTAGGTAAAGTAGGTAGGTAAAAAAGCTTGTAGGTAATTTAGTTTCTTGGGATTATGCATGTATTAAAGAAAATTGACAGGAAGTTTGGTTGTCACCTGTGTAGCCAAAACAATTTTGTTTTCCGAAAGGGGATGCACTCACCGCTGAAAGAATAACCTATGAACGCTTATTTCAATACATAGACATTGAAAATGCAGCGTATGCCCATGTTAGAATGCTTGTCTTCCGCGCTCTCTAGTAAAAAAGGACCTGCTATCAAGAGTAAAGCAGAGAGCTGAAACGCAAAGTAGAAAAAAGATTGCTGACACGGCCACAGCGGATTGGCTGGTAAACAGAAATATAAGCTTGGACTGAATAAAACGCGCCACGTAACGTCCGAACGCTCTTTTCGCACCACTGGGAGCCAGGATAATCAAAGTGCTCCAAATGATTTCTCCAAAGGCTGTTTTCAAGGCGGTTTCTGAACTAAAAATTTGTTGGGACAAGATAAGGTACATTTTGGATTCCTAATTATCCTGTAAGAAGAACAAGCATCAAATATTATGTAATGAAAAAAAAAAGTTCCTTGTTAAAGTGCTCAGAGTTTACATAATGTTCATAAAGAAGCCGTAATTGTGCTAATCCTGTGGAAAGAACATCCTATAAGTTAACCAAACAGAAAGTGTTAGCACATATTCATGATTTTCGAAATCATAGTCTTGTTAATCTGACACACCTTATACACAATATTACTTCTACAATATTTTTCTACATGTTCTAAGGGATGAAACAGAATAAATCCCAAAGAGAGGAATATAAGCCATCGCTCAAATTTTTAATGACATTTGTGCAACTGTTCTGAATTTGACTACTCATTCTCGCATGCCAAGCTCCACTTTACAAGGCTGTGACAATATTGTGTCCTTTGGTGCTTGTTTCTACCCACACACTCATGAGCACAGTATCGCCAGGTGCCACTGATGCATGTAAAACACCATTCGATATGCATATCAATCTCCGGTTGCTCCCAAGTCCTACAACAATGCTTTTCGTGGCCTGTAGCGCGGCCGGCTGTCAAAACAAAACTGCAGAGTTTTAATCTCATCTAAAATTAAAACGTTCCTTTATGCGAAATCGACTGAATGTATTTTATGATGTAACTTAATTTATTAAGTTACATCATAAAATATATTCAGCAAACTTTGAATTACCTCATTACCCCTAATCGCCGAACCGATATTACTTTACGCCTGACTCACATTTAACGGCGTTGTGGGCTGTTTGAGGTACCTGCGTAGTATGACGTCATGCAGCTGTCAACAAATCAAAATGTTTTGTTGCGCCAACTACGCCTATTCTGCTTCACGGAATCTTGACACTATCTTTGGGAAGAATGAAGAGTGCTAAACTCTAAATCCTGGCATTCAACGCCATCATAACATTCGTAGCGGAAAAGCTGCACAGACAAGCGGAAAAGGAAAATAATAACAGTACACAAGCCGTGCAGTGATTAGATGTCATACTTTCTGCCTATTTATGTAAGGCATCTTCAGTGCCTCGATTGGTTATAGTGCAGGCTGGTGAGATGGAAAGAGTGACAGAAGCAAACCCTGTAAAACATCGGTCACAAATAAAGTACGAAAAAAATTTTTCAGGTGTATACACGCGTGCTCTGTGATGTTTGCATATTTCGATAAGACCGTAAAAATGTAAGTAGAGTTAAACGCAGCAGAAATAGAGGTAGCGAACAACGTTATTCAAGTATTTTTTGGGCATCAAAGAAAAAATCGAAGCTCTGTGACACTTTCGATTGGCTAAAATAAATCATGTATTGACTTAGAAATAGAGCGGTACCTAAATATGCTCTTCTAGTAATGATCTGTATAAGGGGTACATACTTTGACTTTTCAAGATATCTATCTTTATCGATGGTTGTTCTTTTGTTGAGTATAATATAAAATAATGTTAAGTGCAAGTACTTTCCTCTCATTTCGGCCATGGCGGTGGCAACTCCTGACGCGAGGAAAAGCGCGGTTTTATTTAGAAGTGACTGTCAGCTGCGGTAAAACAAGCAGCCGGCGCCTGTACATATACAAGCAATAAGTCTTACACAGCTGACTAAGCCCAAGCACAGCGCACATACTTCAGGATGGGACGTGCACTAAAAAAAAAACAACAAAAAAAAAAACACATTACAAGGGTTCAACGCTGCTGAACCAAATATTGAGCAAAAGCATTAGCTATGGGTGACCGGGCGTTATTCTTCTCTTTTTCTTCTTCCTCAGCCCACATATAAAGGAGAGAGAAAAAGAGAGAGAAGGCAGAGAGGTTAACCAGGAAAGCTTCCGGTTTGCTACCCTGCACTGGGGAAGGGGAATGAGGAGTTTAAAGGAGAAAGATAGAAGAGAATGATAGGAAAGGTAAGGCGGCGAGGAGCACAGTCACAGTTTCTCAATCAAGTTTGTGTCTCTCATAAAACACATAAGTGCTTTGAAGGCTTTGCCGTTAGACGCCTTGTGTGGCCATGGGCCGAGGGTTTTCTCATCTGTGAAAGGACGGCTGTGAAGATGGTCCAGAGCCGAACGCAGCGCATATCTTTCGCTTGAAAAAGCAGGGCACTCGCAAAGGGGATGCTGTGTGGTCTCTTTGCAGCCGCATCTTTCACAGTTAGGGCTATCCGCCATTCTCATCACATAAGCGTATTTTTTGGTGAATGCAACACCGAGCCACATACGGCACATCAGTGTTGTTTCGCGCCGCTCTTTG
Organism: Amblyomma maculatum; assembly: GCA_023969395.1. Lineage (NCBI taxonomy): Eukaryota > Metazoa > Arthropoda > Arachnida > Ixodida > Ixodidae > Amblyomma > Amblyomma maculatum. Next base: position 39,045 of record JAJIZL010039132.1, read on the forward strand.
TTAGGGGGAACACGAAGGCGCAGCCCAGGGTCTAGTTCCCTGAGGCGTCGATTGGAAAATTCTCATTTGTTCCAGGCTGAAAGCGTTAGCTCCGCCGCTAAGGAACGAAGTCGACAAGCTGCGTCAACTCTAGATATAGGAATGTTCACTGTAGTTCCGTCGTTGTGTGCAGAACGGGCAACTTGGTCTGCCTGGTGGTTTCCCTCAATACCGCAATGTCCAGGTAGCCACTGGAAAATTATATCATGACCCTTTGATGTAGCGTCGTGGTATAGCACGCGGATCTCTGCAGTTAGTTGTTCATGTGATCCACGACGTAGCGCAGCTTGAACGCCTTGAAGCGCTGCTTTCGAGTCCGTAAAAATGGACCAGACACCTGGAAGTTCCTAGCCGATGTATTCAATAGCTGCACGAGAGGCAGCCAGTTCCGCACCAGTTGAAGAGGTGGGGTACGTCGTCTTGATGCTCAGCACGATGGACCTCGACGGTATCACTACGGACCCCGCGGAGCTCGTTGAAGCAACTGAGCCATCGGTGTAGACGTGTTCACGATTATTGTGCATAGAATACAGGTGACCCAACTTCATTTGCTTCAAGGCAGGCAATGGTACACCCGTTTTCTTTTTTACTCCCGGAATAGATAGGTAAACTTTCGGTTCATGTTGGCTCCATATGGGTAAACTCGGTCTTGAAGCTGGAGTGAACTGTGAAGGAAGGTAGGTGCGATGAGCTGCTATGGTTTTGGCAAATGCAGTATGTGGTCTAATTGTTGGGATAGTTGCCAGGTGGTGACGGGAAACCCGGGTGAGGTGTCGTATATGTGTCCTCATGGTTTCAACAGCAATATATGTAGCTATGGGATGCTCGCGGGAGAGAAGAACCGTTGCTGCCGTTGAGGTGCATTTTGGCAGTCCAAGGCAGATGCGGAGAGCTTAAGCTTGCACGCTTTGGAGGATCTCGATGTTCGTCTTCCTAATGTTATTGAATATTGGAAAGCTGTACCGCATGTAACCCAGGAAAAGTGAACGGTATAGTTGCAGCATAGAGTGCAATGACGCGCCCCAGGACTTGCTTCCTAGAAAGGAGAGAACATGGGCAATCGCCGTCAGTCTTCTCTTCATACCACTGATATGTGGACTCCACGAGAGGTTCCTATCAATGACGATTCCAAGGAAGCGATGACTCTTTTTATAAAAATAGCTTTGCCATTTATGTATACTGCGTATTGTGACATTGATTTTCGTGTGAAGGCCACCACACATATAAAGCCCCGCTTTAACCAAGCCGTATGAACGTGCCTTAGTGGCCTATATGGGTAACGTGAATGCAATGGTTCTAGCACGCTGATTTTGACATAACCGACCCAAGTGAAACGAGAGAGCCAAGTTGGCAGCTCCTGCCGACCACTTGAGTTCGTTGCCCAGCTCTCACCCCAGTGTCACGTGGGGTGTGACATCACAGCGTCACGTGGGTAAGACATGGCTACCGGCCGCACTACGCTGAAGGCTCGAAACCAAGTAGTATTGCTTTCAGAATAAAAAAAAAAGTTACAAGGGTTCAACGCTGCTGAACCAAATATTGAGCGAAAGCAGTAGCTGCGTTTTCCGAGCGTTCTTCTTATTCTCTTTTTCTTCTTCCTCAGCCCACATATAAAGCCCCGCTTTAACAAAGCCGTATGAAAGTGCCTTAGTGGCCTATAGGGGTAACGTATATGACAGGGTCTTAACAGGCTGATTTTGACATAACCGTCCCATGTCAAACGAAAGACCCAAGTTGGCAGTTCCTGCCGACCACTCGAGCTGGTAGCCCAGCTCTCACCCTAGTGTCACGTGGGGTGCGACGTCACAGCGTCATGTGGGAAAGACGTGGCTGCCGGCTGCGTTACGCTGAAGGGTCGAAACCTAGAGTAGCATTGCTTTCGCAATAATATTGATACGTGGCAAGGCTAGTCCACGAAGGTTAGTGCAGGCTGGCACCGCACACAGAACACAGAAACACAGCAGCGTCGACCTTATTCTAGCATCAATCGCTGCTACCACTTTGTCTTCTTCTGTGTCACTGTTGCTGATCGTTTTCATCTTCAACTTCCAGCGATGCAGGGCATATATGTCACATTACCCCCCCACGAAAAGCACAGTCCCGGTGCGCTCTAGGACGAAGTACTACAGGGGTAATACGGCTTCATCCGGGCGACATGAACAATCTCGGTGCGTGGCATAGAGGACTGTTGCGGCGGATGTGCAGGGGCGATCTCGTATGTCACAGGAGTGACTGGCCGTAAAACACGGTAGGGTCCTGCGTATCGTGGCAAGAGCTTCTCACACAGCCCTACTTTACGAGCGGGAGTCCAGAGCAAGACGAGAGAGCCCGGAGAGTAGTAGACATCCCGGTGGCGAGAATGATGGCGCCGTTTTTGAGAACTTTGTGAGGAAGCTAGTCGGCGGCGAGCGATAACACGGGCGGCGTCAGCTCGGGAGATGGCGTCACGAACGTAGGTACTGGCGTTAGCGGTGGGAGGCAGTACGCTGTCAAACGGAAGGGGAGGGTCACGGCCGTTTAGAAGATAAAAGGGTGAGTAGCCCATTGTGTCGTGACGAGAGGAATTGTACGCAAACGTTACAAACGGCAAAGTAATATCCCCGTCACGGTGATCATCCGAGACATACATTGACAGCATGTCCGTGAGCGTGCGGTTGAGGCGTTCGGTGAGGCCGTTCGTTTGTGGATGGTAAGCGGTCGTAAAAGAGTGCTTGATGGAGCAATACCGAAGAATTTCGTCGACTACTCGAGCAAGAAAGCAACGGCCACGGTCAGTGAGCAGCTGGCGTGGAGCACCATGGAGCAGGATGACGTCGTGCAGAAGAAACGCAGCCACGTCATTTGCACAGCTGGTGGCTATCGCTCGGGTGACAGCGTAGCGCGTTGTATAATCCGTGGTCACCGCAATCCATTTATTCCCTGACGCAGAAAGTGGGAAAGGCCCGAGAAAGTCAAGACCAACTCGGGAAAACGGGTCTACTGGGATGTCGATCGGCTGCAGGGATCCGGCTGGCATAACCGAGGGCTTCTTCCGTCGCTCACACCGGTCACAACAAGCCACGTAACGACGAACAGAGCGATAGAGGCCTGGCCAAAAGAAGCGGCGCGGACGCTGTCGTACGTACGAGATACGCCAAGATGACCCGCTGTAGGTGCGTCGTGCAGCTGTTGAAGAACGGTGGTACGCAGGTGTTCGGGGACTACGAGCAGAAACTCGGTGCCATCTGGTCGCATATTCCGTCGGTATAAGGCGCCGTTGTGGAGCACAAACAGAGCTAAGGTAGCGTCAAAGTTGTCAGTGCTGAGGCGATTGATAATGCTGTTAGGCTTCGGATCTAAGCGCTGCTCGTGGCGAATGTTTGAAAGGTCAGAGATGGCCAACACATATGTGTCATCGTCACACTCGCTCGCAGGTGGTGGATCTACCGGGTTGCGGGACAGGCAATCGGCGTCAGCGTGCAGCCGGCCAGACTTGTGGATGACAGAAAACGTGTATTCCTGAAGGCGGAGGGCCCAACGGCCCAGGCGACCAGTAGGGTCCTTCAGCGTAGAAAGCCAGCATAAGGCATGGTGGTCTGTGATGACGGAGAACGGGCGGCCAAACAAGTAGGGGCGAAACTTTGTAATGGCCCACACGAGGGCTAAGCACTCACGTTCTGTGATCGAGTAATTCCGTTCAGCTGCAGAAAAGAGGCGACTAGCATAAGCAATGACGCGAGTGCGACCCATCTGCTGTTAAGCGAGTATGGCACCAATACCGTGACCACTGGCGTCGGTGCGTACCTCCGTTGGGGCCGAGGGATTGAAGTGTGCCAGGACGGGCGGGTTGGTGAGGGCTGCAATGAGCGCAGAAAAGGCTTGAGATTGTTCTTGGTCCCAGCAAAATGGAGTGTCGTTCTTCAAACGATTGGTGAGTGGTCGAGCCGTCTCCGCGAAGTTGGGTACAAAGCGCCGAAAATAGGAGAAAAGCCCAAGAAAACTACGTACGTCACTGGTACAACGGGGTGTAGGAAATGCACTTACAGCACGTATTTTGTCTGGGTCGGGTTGAACGCCACGAGCGTCGACCACGTGACCGAGCAC